>KN167081.1:82353-127738 GCA_000757745.1 Steinernema scapterisci
CTGTCGATTGCAAACGGGAAGTCAGCCGATCATGCCAGCAGCGCCGATCGATCACGCCAGAGTGATCTCTGAAGTTGGGTGTATCACTACTGCTGCTGTTGCTGCTCTTAAAGCCATTTCTCCCTTCGAATTCGTTTTTTGGGCATAAAACCTCTCATGTGTGGTGTTTGTAGTGCGCCAAGACTTCGCGTTCCTCATTTAGGCCCGGGCATGCGAAACCCTCGTTCCGGCGCCGTCCTAAAGCCCTCCGGCCTGCTTGCAGCGCTCGCCGTCGCCCTTAATAAGAGCAATCAATACTAAACTAGGCCTTCGAGAGCCGACGGCTGCCATCCGCGCAGTCATACGACGTGGACCCCTATGACATCATTTTTAATTATCGATATCGAATTCGAGAAACATCAAACAGAGCGATACAATCGGCGGGAGTGCGACCCGAAAGAAGTTCGCTGAAATAATCTGATTAGGCAAGAACAGCTCAACCGAGAAATTTATTATAGTAGGTTCGGAACGAATCATTATACACATTGAATTTATACAAAATTTAAAATTTACACTAGAATTTCGAATTCGGAGGGTATTCACAAGCCATGATGAAACGAAAAAGCGGAAAAGATCCTTTCCAGGACTTACCAACATGGGGTGTAGGATGAGGAAAACACATCACAGCAGTCGTAGGGTTAGTAATGGATAGAAGCACAAACACAACGTGGAGAGGATATGGGACAAGGTAACAGAAGGTCATTGGAGATGGACGCTTTTTAGCAGCAGCCGCCGCTTCCACCCAAAGGATTGTTGCCCGAGGGAGCGTTCGGGGAGCTTGGCGAATGCTGCGGTCCAAGTTTGATGCCGTTCGCCTGCAACACTCATTTCGATTAAGAATTCAATTAATGATGCAATCACCTCGTTGTTAATATCGAAAACACCTTCTTGGATTTTCCTGTAGATCTCCTTCGCAGTGTCAATGAAAGCCTAAAAGCATACGGTAAGAAACGTTATTTGGGGCAGAATCGATACCTCCTCGACGTTCGCCGCGGTCTTCGCAGAGGTTTCCATGAAAATCAGCCCGTGTTCCCGGGCAAACGCTTCTCCTTCTTCCTTCTTGACTTCCCGTCTTGCTTCGAGATCACTAAAAAGAAGGAGTTAGAGTTGAATAGGAATTAAGATCCGCTCACCTTTTGTTGCCAATAAGCATGATAACCATATTCGAGTTCGAGTGCTGCCGAGCGTCTTCCAGCCACGACGTCAAGTGGTTGAACGTATCGCGTCTAAACAAGATCGAATTAAATGGAGCTTAAAACCAATTTCCTTACCTCGTAATGTCGTAAACCAACAGCGCTCCAGCTGCTCCGCGGTAATACGAACGAGTAATGGAGCGGAAGGATTCCTGGCCAGCAGTGTCCCAGATCTGGAGCTTGATCTGCTTCCCGTCGATCGTGATCATACGGGCGCCAAATTCCACGCCTAGAAAAGCAAATCTTTGGCGAAATTTCAAAACTAATATCTTACCGATGGTCAGATCGTGGACAGGCTGGAACCGCTTGTCGGTGAACTGGAGCAGCAAGCAGGATTTTCCTACTCCAGTGTCGCCGATAATAATATACTAAACGAGGAATTTGAGAACTCGTGGGCCACTTGGAGGCGCTGACTCACCTTGAATAGGTAGGCGTATGACATGGCGAGATTTGTCGACCTGGAACAAAGCAGAAATGAGGATTCGGAAAGAAGAGTGGCACACGAAGCAGAGATTCACAAAACACGGCTAATCAACTAATTTCATAATATCGCGATCGATTAACTCTTGATGACGTGTAAACTGGGCACGAAGAGCGGACAACAACAAAAGGCGAATAAAACGACCGAAAAGAGCTCCGCGTTTGCATGAGCCCTGCTGGACGCCGTTTATTCCTCGCCACCGGCGATATACATAGATTTGCCAATTCGCGGCGGCGGCCCGGCGACCCAAAATGGCGTTCTGTTTACACAAAGTTGGAGCAACTCGTCGGTCTTCCGAAATCGAAAATGGAAAGAGAAAACGGCGTGTCGTGCTGGAAGGGAGTCCGGCTGCAAACCAGCCTCGGAGAGTCGCCAAAAAGCAAAGTTCGCTCCTTCTTCCTCCTCGCTTTATCACGTCGCCAGAGGAGAATCGCTGGTTGCGTAGCCACAAAGAAGCGCTGGACGCAAAAGCGAAAGGAAACACGCAGAAGACGCGGAGCGGAGATAAAGGCGATTGCGCTAACTGCGTCCGCTAGCGGCTCATCATCGCGTTCTTCCCAATCCGGCCTTCGCCGTAGAAGACGCCGCGAAGCTCGTTTCCCGTTTTGAGTCGCGCAGGCAGCTAGGCGCAGCAGCAGCAGGCAGCGTCATTCGGCTTCGGATCAATTCGGGCTGCCTGGCTCCGCCCATCGCATCGAATATCAGCTGAGAAGACACAGTATGAAGAGCCAGGACAGCCGTGGCGGGATCGCTGGGAAGTTTGCTTACTGCGGAACTCTCCAACTCCTCAAGATAGTGTGGAGGAACTGGCTCGACAGCGCCCAGAATGGACCTAACGAACGCTTGGTTCCAGATTCCGGGAGTCAAGTGGCCTCACAGACAGAAATGTCCGGTCTAGAAGAACCGATCCACGCGGAAACGAGACACTTCCGTCTGAAATGCTCCTCAAACGCATTCCTCGCGCAAACCGGAGCGGTCGGTCGGATTCGGGAGCGCCACCGCTTCTACTGATGCCGGAGTTCTCCGTCCTCGTGTTCCTGATCATCGTCGCGTCGATCCTCTTCGCTGCAGTTATCCTCTTCGCCGTCGGATTCGCCATCTATCGCTGCTTCATACGGCCACGCATGCGCCCGAAGCCAGTGGAGCGGGTCCCCCAGCCTTTGCCGCTGTCCACTACGTCACTCCAACTCGAGAGCTACGATGGGAGTCCACTACCACTCAGGTAAACTAGCAAATGCTCGACTTTTAAACTTTTTCTTTTGCAGGAATCTATCGAACGAGGACGACCTCTCAAGATCGGTCATCGTGGGATCTGTGACGACCTCCTCCGAGCAGGAGCTGTACGAGGACCCGTTTACTTCGGCTGAGAGTGCGGTGCCCGCTTGTAAACCCTAATAAATGGTTTCATTTGTTCAGCGTTCTCGACTTCCTCTTCCGCTCTTACTGATAGTTCCGTCTACTTCTCATGCGATAACCAGTCACTTTTGGATTCTTATTATAGGTGAGGTTCTATCTGAAAACATTCTCTTAATCTGTACTCATTGCAGTGTAACTGAAGTAAGCGAATGAAGACACCGCGAACGTCTCAAATGTTTCAACGAAACCACTTTTGACGAATAAATCGGAAACGGAGATCTCTACTGAATTCTTGAAACTTGATTGAAGGACTATGGCTAGAAGCTATTCTTGACCTTCTTCTGCCGAAGTAGCATGCGAATGGAATTTCTGATTACTGGAACAGCTTCCACTTGTTTGGTGGCATGGACGAAGCGGATATATTTAGCGCGGATTCCGACTTCTTCGATGGCAGTAGGTTTGGATCCCTTGATTCTCCGTTTGTACACTGTCGCATTTTGAAGGATGAGATCCATGTAGCAGTCACAACTCGCCAGAGTTCCTGGAATGGAATGTGAAGGCAGCGACCAATTTCCAAGAATTCACCTTCAACGACGAATTCGTTCTTCAGCTCCACAATCACGTTTTGTCCTGTGAGTCCTTGCAGATAGCAAACCAGCGTCTGGCTACTGATGATGCGTTCGCCGGGAAATTTCGGGTACATTTCCAGCGCGGCTCTCTGAACTCGGCAATCTACATGCATGAAAATAACGATCTTTAACAGTTAGAATCAACGCAAAGCAATGCTCGTTTTTCGACCACTTCTGACAGTGAAAGCAAAGCGATTTACTACTTCGGAAATACTACAAATCACTTAGATACCCACAAGAAAACCGTGGAAAACCTCTAAAATTTACATATACACATATTATGACCTTGTTGGGGAAGTGGAAAGAAGCTGTTGAAATCAGCCGAAAAGATCCGATCGGAATTAAAAGCGAATCGATGAAATGCGGTTCACAACGGAAACAAACGAAATATGTACAGATAGAAAAGGAGCAAGAAAAGCGGGAAATTGCAGTGTGAAACGGGAATGTGTACGGGTTCAGGCTGATCAGATCCAATCTTCACTCCTCCAAACAACGGGGCAGTAATCCGTGGGGCGTACGGTGATGCCTTTTTGGTTCTTGCGGTCCATAAAACGATCGATGAGGCAACTGAAATTGAGTCATGAAACAGGGATTCGGAGAACTGGACTCACCGATAGCCGTTGCCTATAGTCACGACGTAACCGGCTGAAATCGCTGAATATTCCTCATTGGGGTTCTTTAGGCGTCCGAGGGTTTCGGAAACTCTTTCACGCATCCACTGCATTGTTTCCATGAGTTCCGTGGACGACGAGTGAACGCTTCCGGTGCTTCTGCGGTTCCGCGACGCGGTTTCTTGCATCCGAAGGGCGGAAACGTCAAAAACAACGATCGAACGGACCTCTTCCATGTAGGGACGGAAGGCGCTGAGAGGGGACATCTGAATATGTAGAGTGGTCAGGGATTCCGAATACGGTCAATTGGTTAACCTCGAGAGCCTGCGCAACAATCACGACTCCCGTATTGGTTCCGATGAAAAGCTGTGAATTGGATCCCTGATCTAGGAGTTCGATGGCCGTCACAACGCCTTTCCTAGCCACATCGATGTCCAAAGTAGAAAGCGATTCGCTGGATGGGAAGATCTTCCTGCAGTCCAAATGCTTCGAGATGACTCCATCTTGCCACAGGAAGACGCGCGCTTCTAAATGATTTTGGTTAAGATGAATCTGAGAATTGAAATTACCGTCGTTCATTGAGGACCAAACGTAGGTGGGCGACGTGAAGTTCCGACTGGAAACGAGGTGCTCTACCGCCGAGAGATTTCCGTGATGGTAGTCAGAGTGGTTAAACGAAGACGAGAAGGAGAGCGAGTTCGTGGAGGTGAGCGAGTGCACGGCGATTACTCCTTCCGCATGCCCAGTCCAGATTTGCCTAAATCGGTCTGTAGGAGAGAAGTCAACAATCTAAACATACCGCGTAGCATCTGACGTCAGAACTGTTGTACTCAAGATCGAGGAAGTTACCGTAATCCTCTCGATCACAGTCCTGTTTCCAGGTTTAGTGTCGCAAAGTAGGACACAGGATGGTACTGAGAGCACAACGATATCTCCGTTGGAGAACGCCTGCATCGATACGACGCTGACGCTGAGAAGAGCGGAGTCCAAGAAGGGGACGATGGAGAAGGCGCCGAGTTCGGAGTAGGACGAAGTGCAGAAGATGCGCACAATGCCGCTGGATTCAGCCATCCACACGGTTTCGTCAATGGCGCACATCGCCTTAACGACGACTCCCTCGGATGGCAAACTCAGGCATTTAGAGTCGAGCCAGCCGTACTGATTACAGGAGAGGATGGAGACAGAACCATCCGCTCGTGAAAGCCAAACTTCCCCATCGATTCCGTCTTCTGGCGCTCCTTCGGTTTCGTCATAAGCTAAAAAATTAACGAAATTAATCGCAATAGAATTTAAAACCCACTTGTGAAGGATACGGAGCTTAGAATCGCCGAATCGGGATCGCTCAACGAGATGACATCCAGAAGGTGGGTGAATTCGGGCGCCGTGGTCATGGAAACTAGCTGGCTTGCAGAAGGTCGATCCGCGGGTTGCTGAGCCCAACAAACGACCATCAGATCAAGGAGGTTGCAAGGATACAGCAGTTCCTGAAAGATGGTTTAGTTGTGCAACATAAGAATATCATACGCTGGGTGTAAGCGAAGGCCGTCCTCCGTCGAGGATAATATCCTTGAGCTGGTCATGACCGTCAAATGGAAGCTTCAAGGTGATCAGTTCGTAAAGGAACATCCCGAAAGAGAAGCAGTCGACTTTCTCCGTGTATTCTTGTTCTCCGTTGTATCTCATAATCTCAGGAGCCATAAATCCTTCGGTACCGCCAAATCCCTTCGCGCCTCCCGAGGGGTAGCTGCTCCTTGAGATACCGTAGTCCCCGAGCTTCACGTGAACGTCGACGATGGCGCTGAAGGGAGGGGGAAAGCGCCAAACCAGGACGTTCTCGCACTTCAGATCGCGATATATAATGTGGTTGGAATGCAGGTATTCCAGCGCTTTGGCCACTTGACTGGCCGTTTCTTGGATTACCGTGAGATGCAGCCTCGCTCCACTCCTCCTGTAGTTGCTCAAGAGATGTGTCAGCGCGCCCATCGGAGCGAGTTCCACGATCAGGGCCAACGGCTGAGCACAAACACCGATCAGAGCGGCGATATGGCTGTGCTGCAAGCTTGTCAAGACGTTCAGTTCCTGCCTAGAGGTACAATAAGCCCGGCAGCAATGCTGAAGGGGATCTCGGTCCCATTTCTGATGCGCCATCTGGTACGCTGACGTCGCGCTGGCTCGACCTCCAAATCCAGGTTCCACGGGTTCCAGCATCTTCTGTGCTACGTCCTGAGCGGCGTTCGAATCACGCGACTTCAGCGTAGCCTTGAAAACGAATCCAAAGGCTCCGCGTCCAAGCATCTTTCCCCGCTTGATCAGGTCGGGAGCGATCAGCAGATCATCCCGGATATCCAAGAATGCCAGATCTGGAGCAACATCTTCGACCCGGAATACGTTGTGCTTTGGGCATTCCAGAGGAATTGAGTCGTGGGCCGATAGCATACACTCCTCCACGCTGAACAGGTACATCGGCTGCTTCCCGGTTTTCCCGGAAATGTGGCAGAAGTCGTTTACCGTAACCGAACGCATACTGCAAACAATAAATTTAAATTGACTTTGCTGAATCTTAACTTACCAGTGGTCATCCGAGTGAATTCGAGGACTCGTGACAATGTCAAAATCGTCGTGGATCATCCGGGAACTCGAATCCTTTCGGTCGTTTTCGATTCCAAGTCGTAGACATTCTGGGCAAACGACGTATCGGCTGATTAGGAGATGACCTTCGGATGTGTGGACAAAGCGAGTACCAAGCGAGGGATACCAATCCTCCAGCAAAGTGTCCACAATATCCACAAGGATAGCCATGAGCCGGGCTACCGTAACTTGGTGAGTTCTGGCCACCACGTCGCCATCTTCCGTTTGAATATCGACTTTTAGGAGAGGGAACAGGAATTCCACAAGCGAGGTTTGGTCCGTAGGAATAGGTCGCCAGTGTCCATCGTCACCACGGCTTTGGAGCGCTCGGTCCGAGTAGTTCACGTCGTAAACGTGCGCGAGCGGAAGGAACTGTTTCATCGAAAACAGGCATTTTCCAAACACTTTCAGCTGCAAGTGACCTTTAAGTATTATGGGAACTGGTGGATCTTCAAACCTCTAGTCCGGTTTGCCAGAGAGTCCATTCGGGAGGAGATCGCTTGTTGAGATCCCGTTTGAAGTCCGCGAACACGCCTCCGTTGCTCAAAAAAACATCCGGGAGTTCTTCGTACTGGAAAAGGCTTCTGATGCAGTTGCCAACTTTCTCGTCGTCCAGGATCCTTGTCATTAGGCGAGACCAGAATCCGGAGGGGATGTACGCCATGAAGTATAATCTTCGGATTGTGTCCTGAAAAGTATTGTTTTAGAAGGACCAAGAAGGGAAATGCTGAATTAGCGCATACATCAAGAATGCCTTAAACAGCAAGGCACATCGATTGTATCACACTACGTACTGTACCACCGTAATCCATGCCCAAGACCAACTACCTGAGCACTAATCGACGGCCACCTGCGTTCGGACAATGGCATACAGGTGACCAAAGCGGGAAACGGCCTAACCGTAAATGCGAAAAATCAAATTCAAAAATTGCTGTGTATATACCCGATTTTATAAACCCTTTCTTCAAAGAATTGTCCGGTGAATACACCCGGGAAATAGTACTCGATCGTCCCTCAGGTACGCAATGGTCTGAATACGGGATTGTCCGAACTCTGGTTGCCGTCGATTAGATATTGACCATCTACCTCTTACCTGACCAGCGCAACGGAAATTTCGACAATCGGCCACAGATTACGACCGTTGGTGTACTTTTAAAAATATTACCTCTTCGATGCATACTGTAGCCCACGAAGAATGAGTTTTGGCATCGTCAGCTCCAGTTCGCACATTCTTCGAAGAGTCCAACGAAGGCGACTTGAAATCCAAGGTCACTAGCTGCCGGCGCACGTTCTTCTCTGTAGAGTGCACGGAAGAAGCGACGCCAAGTTTCTGTTTCGGCCGAAGAGAAACGTCAAGCGAACGTGGAACGCGCCATTCCCAGTCGGGGTATTTAGGTTTTACCTGAAACATAAATGCCAAAAATGAAGGGAAAAGACGCTCGTACCTTAACTTCACATCCGGGGTACCCAGCCCTTAACTGGTACTCGTCCGGGAGCAATGACGGAATCAAGAGATATCTTGACTGCCACGTCAGCGCCACTTCGAACTTGTGGAGGAGGTCCACAATGTAGGAACGCAGATTCGTGGAAGCGGCGGAGTTAGTGCTGTTTTGTTTGATGAACGATTTGAAGAGAATCGACAAATCATCCATTTTCATAATTCCGTTCCTGGCAAACGGATTGATCTCCCTGATCGTGATCACATGGGCCAGAATGTCACAAAGCCACTGAGGATCCACGAAGTAGAGATCTTTGAGAGTAACATCTTCGTAGTGAAGCATGATTCCGTTGTCATGGAGGAAAGCACACGCTTGGTTCAGTTCCACAATGTCCCGGAAAGACCTTCCATAGTGCACCCGCATCTTCTCTTGGATGTAATCTCGGAACTGGCTCGTTTTCATAACGGGTTCCTTTCCAGTCGATCGGAAATCATCCGCTAAGTTCACCACAATCTTAAAAAATTCCAATTTTGAACAGAATTCAAAGCAACGCATACCTTCTCGAGAGCCAAATAGGATGCCGGGATTTTCTGCTCCAGTAGTCGCTGCTTCGTTCCCACCGTTCTCAATTCAAAGGCGCATTTGTAGAGGAGAAGGCAAAGCTGCTTTATATTATGGCGGTTCTTCGAAGAGACAAATATCGAGTGGCAAACGCGCGGAAGACCTTTCTTGTCCGAATCCGCTATTCCTACGAAACGCTCCCGGATTGCATTATCGAGATCTTCGAGATACCCGGGAGGGAAACGGTCCAGATGCGCCATTACTTGGTCGTAGTGGGTACCGACGATGATTACGGTAGAATTCGGAGCTCTCGCCTGCAATATCGATGTTAGGGACGAGATCGAATTCATTTCAAGATACCTGAATGTTCACCAGCCACTGATGGATATCGTTGAGTGCTGCATCTCCATCGGACGCTTTCCACACGACAACGTAGAGCGATCTCCTCGAGAGGAAATACTGGTGAGTTGCGTAATATTCGCGCTGCCCTCCGAAATCCCACGTTCGAAAGGTGACTGGCCCGTAGTTGGGCTCGTTCTTGATCTTCTTCGGTTCGTAGGTCCATTCGGCGACATCTACTCCAACAGTCGAAATGTTCGGGTTCACGTTCTTGTGATCCGATTTGCCTCCCGAATGACCCATGCGTTTCGACCAGCTCTGAAACCAGATTCTATATATCCAAAACTAGAGTCGAATCTTACATCACTATTAGCAGCTTTCTTGGAAATCGTTCCCTCTTGGCGAAGTTGGTGCAAAAGCGAGGTTTTCCCAATTCCTTGAACGCCCACGATCATCAACTTCAATCGCGTGTAAGGCTTGGAATCTTCAAGAACCGACTTCAGGTAAACAACGAGATCCGCCGTCTTGTAGTGATGCTCGTAGATAAGAGATCGAAGCGGCTCTTTCAGGTTGCATTCCTTTAGAGATAAACTCCAAAGTTTGCTAAGGAGGCCGACTTCGGGAGGAAGATTCTCGATGCCTGCGTTGCTCGATAGGTTCAACACTGAGAGCGCCGATAGTTCGCTTATCTCCGGCGGTACTTTGCAGATGATGTTCGCACTGATATCCATAGAAGTCAGGCTTGGATAGATCAACGCTTCCCGTTTCTAAATTTGAAGGATTATAAAAGATTGAGAACGAAGATCTTACATGTTGATGTGTATTGTCCACCGAAGCCCTGGGCCGACGTGGGGCGGAACGTGGCTTCGCAGTCGATATGTGCAGAGGAATGGTCCGGAGTTTGTTTCCTGCTAGATTCAGCGTTTGGAGCCATTCCAACCTGTTGTGCCGCTTGTGGACACAAGCTTCCATGTGTAGATTCTCGGCGGCGGATCGAGCCACACTCAAAGATCGCTGGCTTCTTGCTGCAGATTTCGATCGACTCCCTAAAACTCAGGAATCAATTTCATCTAACATGAAATATCCTTACGGGTTTGCCTTTGCGCAACGCTTGGAGCAGCCACAAAACCGGCTTCGTCCGATCCTCGTGGCCTACTATAGCAGGCTAGATGCGGCGCTTGTGGAGGTTCGAAAGCTTGCGTTAGGAAATTGTGCGAAACGTCGAGTTGCTTCAGGCGAGCTGGCAAACACTCCACTGGACCAATTGTGGTTAGCTTGTTATCAGCCATGAAAAGACGCGTAAGGCGAGGGCAACAACAAGCGAGGCCCGCTGGTACCGCGGCAAGCTGATTTCCAGATATGTTCAATTGGCTAAGGGGACAACAAGGTACGTTATCCAAGCCTCCAAATTCGGCTTCGTCGTCATCGACGCGAGTTAGCCGGACCTCTTTTTGCCAAATATTGTGCCTAAACAAAGCTTAGAATCGAAGACAATGTTATATTTTACCGTTCGAGCTCGCGCACGGTAACGTTGACTTCGTACACACTTGATCCCACTGAGGCTTTTTCGGATTTCATGCTGACCGAATCGTCGGTTTTCCTTCGTTCCACGTCCGGCGTCGGAGGAATTAAAGACGGACGAGAGAATCTCACGTTTCCGGCCACTGACGGGAGCACCTTCAGGAAGTTGTAGGAAACATTGAGTTCGCGAAGTTTGGGCGCTGCCCAAAGATTCTCCGGAAGCGCCGCGATTTCGTTGTACGAAACGTCGAGCGACTGAAGACTAGGAAATTGCAAGGAAAAGAGCTGAAAAGACGAAAGAGATACTGTATGGGACTGATGGACAATCGTACCTGACTAGGAAGCTGGACAAGATGGTTATGATCTAATGAGATCTGCTCAAGGAATGGAACGTTGCACGGAGAGGCGTTCGACGCAGAGATTTCGAGAACCGAAATTCTGTTGTTGGATGCGCTTAGAATTCTCAGCGATGGAAGTTGGAAGAGAACAGCAGGAAGAGTGGTCAGTTGGTTGTGGGAAATGTCGATCCGGGTCAACGCTGCCAACGCCATTCGCGTGGTCCGCAATCTCGGGTTAACTTGGAGCGATGCAGCCACAAGCCAGTCGGTCATTATCTGGCTCAGCATGGCGTTGTACCAATTCAGCATGCAAGGCGAGGTTGGATACACGGCGGCCGGTAGAAAGCTTCGGGAAACGTTCATCTGACCTGCAGTGCTCAGCAGCGGATCCACACATTTCTTGTTAACCCTGTATTCAGGATCTGGGAAAACCAAACGCAGCAGAAGGAGTTGAACGAGATGCTGGTTTCCGATCTAAAAAATAAAATTCAGTGATTCGTCCAGAGTTCTTTAAACTTTACCCTCTGGGCAATTGCAAGTGCCCTATTATCCTGGTCGTTGGCGCCGTGTTTCAGTAGAAGGTGGACAAGAGTGGTGTGGCCCTTTTCGCAAGCTTCGTTGAGCGCTCCTGATCCAACACACCGGATCTCTTCCAAGGAAGTTTCGTTCTCAAGGGCTAAAACTTCGTCATCCGTTATTCCAACAGGCAAATTGACGTCCGCGCCATGCTCCAAAAGATTCCTAAAAGGGCATTTTATGCATACTTCCAGGAACTAGATCTAACTTGACTAGCGAAGAGTCCCCAGAAGAACAGGCAACCATTAGAGGAGTTCTACCCGCATTGCTGTAAGTGTCGATTTGAACAGGATTTCGACAATCTTCTAATGAGAACTGAAAAGAGAAAGAATTAGGAACAGCAGAATAACGTTAAAACTGACATTCAGAAGATAGTCCACAAGAACAGAGCTGCCGTTTGCGACCGAAAGATACAAACCCGTGCGGCACTGATTGTCAGCTGCGTTAAGATCGAAGGGATAGCTGAACTGGAAGTTGCCTCGGACGTCTTCGATCGGCCTGTAGAGCTCTTCGGGATATGGAAATTCAAGCAATCTAAAAGTAAGTTTTAAGAAATAATCGAACGATGAGAACACTTACAGCTTGACGATTAGATGATTTCCACATCTGCATGCCCAGTGGAAAGGCAGACTTCCTTCGTTATTGGATTCTGAGATCAGCTGAGGATAGTTCTGAAGAACAAAATTGATAAAAGGTGATACACAATGATCTTACTCTAAGAATCAACTCGATGACTTCAGAATCCTGTGACGTCACCGCTGCGTGGAGCACGGTGTCCGAATTCGAAGATTGGATCAGCGCGTGTCCGCGCACTCCCAGAAGCGCCTTGACCACGTCGACGCCTCCGTTGAGGCAAGCGATGTGTAGTGCAGCTCGGTCGTCGATTCGGTATCCGTTAAGAATCTCTCCGGCGTTGGATCTGTTGACCTGCGAGAGGACTTCTACTGTACCCCTCAGATCGCCTTGAAGGCACGCTTCTATCAGCTGGGAATGCAATCGCCGTCGCTCTTCTTGCGCTCCTTCTAAACGCATAAGATTAGAGAACATGACGCTAAAAAAGTACAAACGTAGTGCATTCATGATGAGTTGGGCGACGTTGTGGTGTGAGTTTATCTGGGCCAGATGCAGGGGAGAATGGTCTTCGAGGTCCAGCGAAAGGAGTTCGGCTTCGGAGGCGATGAGCATCCGCACAACCTCAATGTGTCCCCTCTCGCTCGCCAAATGGAGTGGAGTTTTGCAGAGCGAAGAGGCGCCGGCAACCGCGTTCACATCGCCTCCTGCTCGGATGAGCTCCCTTAAACACGCGGTCCGACCCTCAGCGGCAGCAATGTGCATCGCCGAGAGGCCTCTGGAATCCGTGGAATTCACGCATTCTCGGTTGGCGGCCAAGAGATCTCGGAGGAGATCCAGGCTGTTGTAGGTCACCGCCTAAAAGATCCCATTGGAATAGGAAACTCTCCCAACCTCAAACCTGAATCACGAGTTGATCCGCATCCTCAGGAGTTGCCACCATTGTTCTTGGGGATCCTATCGGTTTCTTTCCATGCTTCCTACCCTGGATTTCAACTGGACTGTGCAGCATTTGGCATCAAGGCGTTCAACAACGTTAGGTATCGAGAGCGCGTGGTTACGTCCTTGTGAACACTCTTGCTGCCATGTTTTCGACACATAACAAATATTTGATATAAGAACAGGTTATATAAAATCTGAACAGTGTGCAACAATAACAAATCAACAAACAGGAGATGAGGGTTAACAAATTATTCAATTTCCGCCGCGTTTTCTTCCATATCCACGTCGTTGTTTCCGAGGTCCAGGTCCTCGAGCATCTCAGTGAGCGAGGGTCCAGCTGGAACGTCCTCGTCATCGTCTTCGGGTTCCACGGGAACGACTTTATCGGCATCGCGGTAAATGTTGATTTTCTCGCGCATAAGTTCATCCTCTTCCAAATCTTCCATGAAGCCCTGAAAACAAGATTTTAGAAGAAAGCCAGAAAAGGGACAGCCATACCATGAATTCTCCCTCGACGGACGCGGTATCGGGAACCACGTTTCCACCCTCGATAAGGCGCTTCAGCTTCCACTGGCGCTTGCGAGCGCGGACAGCGCGGTTGAACACCTTCTTGACGAGAACGACGTCGGGAACCTTATCGGTGCTCATTTCATCTAGGACGCGGTTGTTGACGTTCGAGTTCAGGAGATCGAATCCGAGAACTGAATCTCCTGGGTGCAGCAGATGGCCCAGATGGGTCCGAGCGCTAAGAGTTTGCGCATCGGTTTGCCCGACTTGGTTCGCTCGCACGACCCAAACGTCGGCGAGCACGTGTTTCGTGGAAATGTGGCCGTGGCCGACGCCACGGTGCAATCCTTCCACGGGCTCGACCTCCAGAACGTAGAATTCTGTGAGCATCTTGGGTTGGCAGAGCGACTCGAAAGGCTCACGCCAGAATTGGGTTCTAAATGCATAGAATAGACTTAATTCTATCGATTTTGACCTCACCCAGAGATATCAGCCATTTGAAGGGTCGCAGGATCGAGGAGCGTTACGACGTTGGAAACGCGGAGGCACACGGCCATCTGGTTCATGTTTCCGAAGCTCTGGGCCAACTTCTTGGGCAAGCAGATGACGTTGTCGCGGCAAATAGGCACGATCTCCACACAGAACGTGTGTTTGTAGTCGTAGGTGTTGTTCTTGGTGTCATGGGTGACGAGTTCCTGAAAACGACATTAATGATCTCGCTAAGAATTCACGCGACTGCATACCTGAGCGTAATGATAACGACAGGGGAGAACAGTCATTAGGAAATCGACGAGTTTTCGGGCGTCTTGGATCTTGGCGTAGAAAAAGTCGATTCCTGTGGGAACCGGTTTCACGCCAGTGGTGTTGACGTGGGCTCCGTGCTTCAAGATGAGCTGTTCCAAGTAGAACAACGTCTTCTTGAATTCGCACTTCTGGCGAACTTGGACGCACGCGCGCCAGAAATCCTTCGCTTCGGCTCTGCGGCAGTCATCGCACATCTAAACACGATCCGTTAACTGCGTTCGGGGATAATTATGACTGACCTGATTGTAGATCGTAAATTCTACGATGAATGCTTGCTGAAGAATCGCTCCGGAGAAGACTTCTTTCTGGATGGTGACCTTCACCTTGACGCGCTTGGAGTGGGGTTCGGTCCAGATGAAGGAAGCGTCGGTCAGGCGAACTTTGGCCATTGTGGGCTTGAGGCGCTTCAGGCAGAGGGCCAAAAGTTCCTTGGACTCCAGCTGACAGTGGACCCAGCCGTTGGGAGGCAGGAAATAGCGCTCGCAAAACTTGCAGCAATGGAGCTGGCCTGGAACGAGGAAAACGTAGAATCATGAGTCGAACAGAATACTTACTTGTCTTGGGAATTCCTTCCGTGATGTCGATCTTCGAGCGGACACATCCAACGCACATGTTGGCCGCGTTGGGGATGATCCCAACGCCGCATTCGCAACAGGCGATGCGCCCCTCCGTTTCTATAGAATTGAACGTTTCCATGACCCAAGGAGCAAGCTTCCTGAAATGATTGTGGGTTAGGAATAGGCCCCAAACAATGTGGCGGAAGAGGACAAAACACGGAAACGCACAGAAACCATCTGCCAACCCGGGAAAATCAATATTCGTAATGACCTTGGGTTCTCCGTTTTAAGCCGCAGATGCACATCGACGAACGGCGCCGAGAATGGACGACGCAAATCTCCCGAGATCGGAAAATTCCTTCCTAATAATTTAGGCGCGTTTCGACACAAAAAGTTGCGCAAAACTGGAATTTAGTTTCGAAAGTCGAGAACATTAATTCTGAGATCAAATTAATTCAGAACTCGGAAAGATAAATTTACAATAAAAGTTCACAAACGAGATGAAACCAGCTTCTTGATTTCAAAAGCACGACGTTTATCCAGCGAGAACGGATCAAAGATTGCCAGATCCAAGGAATCTGGAAAAGCCGCTGCCAGAAAATGCCAAAAACTGCTGGCGATAATCTACCGTACGTGCTTGCGTTATGAGTCAGGCAACAGCCTCGGGAAAACGTATTTTCGACTGAAAGGAGGGAGTTACTGGGAAAGTGTTTAGGCTGGGAACGGAGAGAGATTAAAGAGTTTATTAACGAGATGAACGCAATAATTGAACCTATTATGAGCCTTCATGAGTTTTTCGAGGAAGCCTGAAAAGAATCTTATTAGGTTTAGATTGTGAAAAGAGTTAAACCTGGTTGGGTTTATACACTAATATTTAACTACGTTAAAAGTTCAAATGAACCATTATTAATAACAGAATAAACGTTATCGTACCTCTTCAAACCGTTTCCTTGTTATGTCCAAGAGCTTCTGTTTCTTCGTCACCGGTGAATCCTTAAGGGCCTCTTTGGTGTCGCCCAACCCCGCACGATGCTTGCGGACTTCGGACAAAACCTGAAATCCCCAGTTTTCTTCCTCTGATTTCAACGTTAGGTAACAAACCGGCCCCAGCATTCCCTGCTCATTCTTTCCCAATCCGGTGCCTTCCTTCCATCCCATTCCCTTGAGGAGTTTGAATCCTTTATTTTCCGTCGAAATCGGAGTTCGTTCCGTTTTCTTTTCAGTTTTCAGAACGACGGTATCCGCGGAAGCGCCTAAAACAAGTCCGTTAACTGGCTCAAAAGCCTCTCCTCCCACCTGGCACCGGTTGAGCAGCGCATTTCCTGTAAATTCCCGATCCTTCTTGAGCGTCGTGAGCGCGAGATACCGGCGCTTCACTTCCATTGATCTCGCGGCGCTGTTTGGATCGATCGGAGTACTTCTTGTCAGATCGATAGTCAGATTCCTAAACTGCGCATATCAGAAAATAGCACTTAAGACCGCGCATTCCCTACCTTCAAATGCAATCCTAATTCAGCCTTCATTTTCCGAATGTTTTGCAAACGCTGCGATTCGGACGAAATCTTCTTTGGAACACCGTTCGTCGACTGGTTCATGGCCATCAAGAGGCCTGGTTCGCAGCCTCCGCAAGTGTTGTTTCCTAAACGGTTACGATAAGAATCATCAATGGCTCAAATGTGCTTACCGTGATGAATGTGGACGAGGAAAACATTGGTTCCGATCTTCAGTACGTCTTCGTGGTCAATACGGTAGCAGTCACCCGAACGGCCCTGGAAACGGAAGCCAATCAAACAGATGCAATAAGTTACATCCATGACACTATTCAAGAACATCTGCTTAGATCGTTAGGCTATGTTAGTATTTTGTAAGATGATTCATCCTAATGTGTTATCACGCTAAAAGACTTGTTGACATGAAAAGTGAGATTCCCGAGGTGCAGAGTTGAAACCGACGCAGATCACTACACTCCAAAACTACAGCCAAGGCTGATGATCGGTGGACTAGCTATTCTAAAAGGCGTTCCTGCTCACCTCGAAACAGGGGACAGGTGGTCTTAAATAAAATTAAGTCCACATTTAGTTTTTAATTCGTCATTTTTCAACGCACTCTAAACTATCCTTACCTCCACATACTGTCCGTTGAGCAGTGCCCACTTCTCCAAGCACTCCATGGTATATCCCGGCTCTCCATCTTCAAGTTTATCCGCATATCGGATCTGTAGATGCTTCTAAAATGAATGTTGATATAAGAATCTTATAGCAGGTTTCTTCCTACCCGGCCAATATAGTTCTCGTCCGACGGCACAACCACGTCGCACTTCGGATCGCTTCCCATCACTGCTCCCATCACCGTAACCACGTGGAGTTGATTGGAGTTCGAAGTTTCGATCATCCGGATACAAGGCGGATGGTTCTGCCTTTCGCCCTCACGCGCGATGAATTCGTCATCGCTTCCATAAGAAGCATCGCTGTCGTAATAAGATTCCGGCTGCTCTTGGTTGTTAGCTTCAGGCGATGGTGCATTGCGAACATCTAAGAACTCATCGTCGTGTTCCTGGAATTCAATCGATTGGATTTCAGATTCAGAATCATACCGTAAACTTTTGGAAGAAACTTCCTTGGGCCCTCTTGTTAGATTTTGGCTCGCTCTGGTCCACCATCTCGTACAGCAGCTCGCAAATATCGACATTCGCTTGGTCGAAGCTGGTTTCGACGGCCTGGCGCCCGAAAATTCCCATCGCGCGCCTCCGGAATCTCCGCTTCGTCCAGTTCCCGGGTTGGAACTGGGTGCTCGAGTGGGCAATGTACGCCCCGGTGGAGAGGTCGTAAGAGTACCACGTTTGCGAGGCAACGTGGAAATACATCGACGTTTTCTGAAAGATTCCCCAAGTAAATACCGTATCTTAGATTTTCAATTCGAACCATATCGTAGAAATATCCAGTTTCCGCGTTGTAGTACATCTTCGAAGCTTCGTCAAACACGTACCCTGGAAGATTCGCGTCCACGTAGCAGCTGGACGCGGCTTCTCGGACCATATCCGCAATCGAAAGCCCTGTGGAACTCTAAGAAGCGATAAATCGTGTACCATAACTGTCCTAACCTACCTCTTGACCTTCGGAGGCCTCTTGGTCTCCGCCTCCGTTTCCCCACATCTAGAACCACAGAGAAACTAAAAAAGTTTATGAAATTGCCGATATTCACTCAAATGTATAAAAGCGATGTCAAACACCCGAAATGGAGAAACGCACGGAGCACAACTATTTACAAAACAAGAAAGACCTCTAGATTGAAAAGAAACATCACATGTTTCCACGAGAAATAAAATATAAAGTGGCATATCAAAATATGTCATGAACGGCGAAATGGTCAGCCGTCGAAAGACTCGAAGATATTGGAGCGTTTCGCGGCATTCTCCTCAGTTCCAGTGAATCTTCGCTTGGAACTTTTCTCGGCCTGGGGCATCACCATGAAGAGAGAGTGCGGCGCGACGCTGCAGGAATTTCCGGAATCCTTTACGATCAGCGAAAGTGATTCTGAGTTCTGCAGCATCGAATCTCTGTTTCCACCACTGTAGGTTCTGGAAACAAGTTCGGCATGTGCGACTGAAAGAAGCAGAAATCTTAGAACCTGAAACAGTAAACGCAATCTTACCTTTCTTAGTAAGAGCGACAGTTCCAGCTTGAAGCAAAGAGTTCCCTTCGAGAAGATCATCGAAGCCAAGAATAGCGTTCGACGTGAACGAAGACTCTTGTTTTGTCAGAAGCCAGGCCGCCTTGGCCGCGCGATTCTGCGAATCCTGGGCTTCTTTATCGGGGTCTTCGTCCTCATCTTCCATGTCGGACTTGTTCTCTTTGTCCTCTTCCCCGTCTTCCACCTTCGCATCTTCTTCATCACGCAACTTGAACCGGAAATTTCTGTCAGTGGCCGAGTGCATATCTCCATCGGCGATAAATTTGTCCTGGAGGTAGAGCAGCCGACGGTCCTCGCGATCCTTCTCCTGTTTCATGAACTGCTTGTGGAGATCCGCGCGGACAGCATCTTCGTCGATCTCCTCGTTATCGCCTTCCTCCATCTCGTACTCGTCGTTCTCGTCCCCATCGTTATCCGAATCGCTGCCCACGTCATCTCCACTTAGCGACGCTTCGTCGTCGTAGAAATCGCTCCTAAACAAGCGGAATGAATGAACAAAATCAATATCGGCTAATCCTACTTCTTGTACATCTTCTTGTACATAGCGAGCTCGTCATCGCTCTCGTTCATCTTTTCCTCCTTTTCCTCGGACCCAGCGTCATCATCTTCTGCTGCGTCTTTTGCTCCGAAACCATCTCGCGCTTCTTCGTCGTCCAAGAAAATAGAAGGATTCACAGGACGCGAGAATTCATCGTCCTCCTCGTCGGAGTCCGAATCCGAGTCGAATCTCAGCTTTATCTGCTTCTTCTTGGGAACTTCAGCTTTCTGGGACACGACGAGTTCTGGAACCGGAGACTTGCTAGGCTCAACGTTTTCCGGAGCCGGAGTGCCGCTGGACTCAACGCTCTGTACAGCTGAGGTCGCCGCGGGACCAACTGGAGGAGCAGGGGGCAACTGCGTGGCTGAGAATAACGTTGGGTTATATAGCTGTGGAAGGAACAAACTTACGGAAACTGCCCGAACATAGGAGTTCTGCTTCAGCTCTCTGGGCCGTTGAAGCCAAAGTGGATCCTCGCAGACCTAACTGCGCCGTAGCACTGAAAACACAAATTAGAAAACGATTAAGAATAATTATTCCTACGGCTTTTCTGGCTGCTCTTCATTGGGCTTGAACTGACTCAAAGCGGCCATACCACCCCAGTTCCTCTGGGTTTGTGTAGGCATGGCCGAAAAACTGAGTGGAAGAGACGGTGATACGAAGACCTCATCTGGAGTGGCTGGCACGACTTCCTCCGGTTTCTCATCCTCTTCTTCGTCGTCGCTCAGAATGACTCGACGCACAGAAGCCTAGAATAACGTATGATAATGCTAACTACATGAACGAGAAAACAACTTACTTCAATTTTCTTAGGTTCATCATCGCTGTCCAGGCTCTCCTCTTCATTCTTAACCTCCTCTTCTTTCTCCTCAAATAGGTTTTCAGCGATTTCGGGAGTTTCAGCTTCTTCCTTCTCCGTTCCTTCTTCATCTTCTGCTTCTTCATCCTCCTCGTCTTCAGCTTCCTCTCCATCTTCGTCCTCGTTTTCAGCATCATCCCCAGATTCTCCGCCGCTTTCCTTGTAATCTTCGTCTTCGTCACTGTCGTATATATCGGGACGTTTGAGCCTAAATCTATTTTAGTTGACTTAGTTATAAGATTTTCATCCTTACGGTTTGTCCTCTTTCTTCGGTGCTTCCTTAATCCTGAATTCTTCCTCCTCATCGGACTCTTCTACATCTGCGTCCGGGTTGTCTTCCTTGAACAATTGGTGGCGCTTCTGCAGGCCTAAGAGAGTCTTCCGTTCCAGGTTGTCGCTGATCTTCTGCTTCATAAGCTCCAAGCGTTTGACTAAATTTTCAAATTAAGACAGATCCCTTAAGAATTCAACATACATCCTGTGGAGGTCAGCGTTGGGGACTTTTTCTTCTCTCCCGAGTTCTTTTGTTTATCGAACTTGTTGCCGAACCAGTCGGACAACTCTCTGTTCTTCTAAAATTGCCAAAGTTTAGAATTTCGGGCTTCATTGAACTCACGTCTTGGGAGAAGAAGTTGATTCTGTCGAACTTCTCCATCTTGGGGGCGCCTTTGGCCTTGGCCATAATGACCTCCGCGCGTCTTCGACGTTTTTCCTCCTTCGCGGCGTCCATTTTCGTCTTCGGCTCCTCGATTCTTGGGACTCTTGGAATCTCCGAAACGCGTCGCTTCCGTGGAATTCACGTCACAAATGCAAATTCGTACTTCGCGATTTCGCGCTTTACAGTACAGACCTCATAGTTCCGACTCTTCGCGTCGAGATGGACTCGTCGTGTCCATTGTTCTTACGTTCGTTTGCCGAAATGAATTCTTCAACTCTGGCTTCAGATTCGCCAGCGGCTCTTGTGGCCAGATTTCCCTTGGAACCATGTTCATTTCTGTGCTTTCAGATGAGCGTGAGGCGCCTGTTTTCAACCGCAGCACCTGGCCGGCGCGTGGACATCTTCGGCGCCGTCGTCCTCACGCGATTTCCCATCATCGCGCCTGCGATGTCCGAAATCGAAAAACGATTCAGCGAGCAGGTTCTTCAGGTCGAAGCTGAAAACTCGCTTCGTTCCAACCATGAGCTGCGCTCCATCCAGGATAAAAAGTAAGTAGATCTTTAGTGACTTAGGTATAAGGCAAAGTTTAGGCTGATGGCGAGAAAGGAACAGCTGGAAAAGGAAGGCAAAGATCTCAGCGAATTGGAAGGCGAACTCAGTTTCACTGCCGAAATGCAAGAGGACGAATGGATGAAGCGCGCCGCTGAAATTAAGGCGAAGTACAACCTTGGTAAGCTGAATTCAGGTGGACTGGATAAGACAGAATTCGGGATTCTAGGTGAAGTCAAGCAGGTAGAAGATTCACACTCGATCCGACGCTGTTTGGATCGAAAACTTATCCTGGTGGTCAAACAGAAGCTGCTAAACAGGAGCGGAAGCGACGACTACAGGACACCATGGATCGTCCCGCAGAGGAAGAATGAGGGCGAAACCCTTCGAGAGGTATGCTTATTCTCAACTCCATAACAACTAAAAATTGATTGAAATTAAGACCGTCGAAAAGTGCGTCGAAGACTTGTTTGTTGGAAACAACAAGATTACGGTCTTAGGAAATGCGCCATTCGCCACATATCGCCACAAATATCCCAAGAAACTCAGAGAAACGACGAATGCGGACGAAGCACAGGTAATCTGATTGTTTGGTATCTCTTTTTACGGATTTGTTTTCAGATTTTCTTTTTCGACGCAGAGATCCAGGGGTTGAAAGAACCCTCGCTCAACAATTCAAGCGTCGCCGAGTTCATGTGGTGCACGCCGGAAGAATTCAGGAAAACGGTCGCAAAGCGAGAATACAGAAGCGCCATTAGTTCCGCACTGTTTGAATGATTTTGTTGATGTTTTGTTATGTAGATTTAAAATGTTATTAGGAAAGTTGGTTGTGGTCGGTCTTTTGTCCGTTTCTCGTCGGAGATGTTTGATACCTGAATGCTCGAGATTTGCGGTTCTGAGGAATCTGTTTCAGATGCGTGCTTTAGTAACGCTGACTCGTACCGTGCTGAGCGGACGAGTCCTCAGTAATGCTGTTCCCAGTGGTGAGTTTATCCTGACCAATGCGTGTCTTAAGAGTATCCGTTTCAGTGAGGAACTACGCCGTTGGAGGCAAAATTGTAGCCGAAAAGGACGACAAGTCGTTCGTGGAAAGTGATGCCGAGAAGCTCTCGAAGTATGTGTGTGTGAACTACTTTATCCAAGGTTCGTTTGTGCCTAAAACCTCCGCAAGAATTGTTTTTGTTTAGGAGAAGAACCTGGGCCAGCGATCAAGCCGGACTCCGAATACCCAGAATGGCTCTTCGAGTTGGATCTGCAGCCCCCACGCACTCTTGAAGATCTCGATCCGGAAGTCGACGGCTGGCTGTACTGGCGAGCGCTGCGATCGCGTCAAGTGGAACAAGCGAGGCGCATCGCGAAGCTCCGGACCAAATTCTTGCACCTCCAGGAATCGCCATCGCTCAGAAAAGCCGGAGGCATCAGCCGAAAGCCAGTATTTCCCGAGAAGGCCTAATTTCGATTCCGCCATTTCTAGTTGTTTCCGCTTTTTTGTTGATAGATCGTTTGGAGCTATTAAATGGTTTTCTCTGACACGGTGGAGGGAGGCGAAGAGGAACCGCAGTGCCCGTAATCGGCGCGGATGACACAACGACCTCGCGACCGCTGCTATCTCTGCGATCAGATGCCAAAATGCATGAAACTAGGAGGAGTAATCGGAACGGTCCTTGGCCTACAAGCCCCGAAAACCCACCACAGGAGCTGCGCACCCACGGCGCTGTCATCATGTTTGCGATCTAATCATATTGCGGCGTTCGACACCGATCCTTATCGGAACACGGCGGCACCGATACGCGAAGAACCTCAAGGGGGAGGGGCCGCGGGCGCATTCCCCCATATTGCATTCCTAGTTGCGGTGGATGCCGGCGGCCGAAACTACCCCGCAGCACTTCGTGGAAAGGATGCCGATGGTGGTCGAGGACCAGGAGGACCGATTCAACAACGATGAGAAGCTGAAGATTCTCTCGAGGTCTGACACTCCCATTCACTACCGCGCGATTCCCTACGGACCCATCGATGAGCGAAGAAGACGGTTTTTGCTCGACACTCAACAGCACCAGATCTCCGTGGTAAGCTTCGTTTTAAAGTGTTTGGGTTACGGTAGCAACTCCGTATCGTGGCATACTGCTTGCAACCGCTTCGAGTGGACGACGTTGGCGTGAATGAAGATTGCCCGTTTTGTCGTCCTTTCGAGTCTCAAATTCTGATGTCTAGACCAAGATAAGACTCTGTAATTGGTCTGATATTAATCCAAATGACTGAAAATGCCCTAGACAATGTCTGAAAATATCGACAGCGTCCGAAACTTCTCTTCGACCCTTCATTTTTAAGGCGCGGGTGCAGAGGAGTCGGTCGCTCCCAAAGATCTTATCCTTCGAGTTATGACGCACTTCTAAGGAATGTTTACTTGTAGACGATTCCAAGCATCGGCTTGAATTTCGATTTCCATCTCACTTCTGTGGAAAACAGAGAAGAAGGATCCGAGATTGTTGTAAGTCTGCGACTGAATATTTAGCTACAGTAATCCTCCGTTCAGACTCACTTTGAAAGTCCACTTATCTTCAATGGCGTTTGCGTAAAGTGGATCGGCCACATCGGCCAGTCGTCACTGCAGGGAGCAGGTCGATTCGTGTATGACTCAGAACGTGCGAACAGCCTGGGTCAGGTTCGTCAGGAGGAAGCTCGGCGCTATCAGACCCGGATAGACGCAATTTACAGCCGCTTTCAGGTCTCCGGCTAATCTAAATCCGCCGTAGCCAACTTCATTCCAGATCATCAAATGCTCAAACTGTGTCATATCATCTCAAAGATTCGATAAATTGCTCCTAATAACTTTATCTTGTCGGGTAACAATGGCAAAACAACAAAGTGAGAACGCGAGGTCACTCGGCAGACCCACAAATCATAACGAACGGCAACATCTGCTTGGATCCTAATTATCGCGAGTGGTCAGAGATCAGCTGTTGCTTGTAGTACTCCTCCACGGCCGGGGTAGTCGGGTAGAAGACTTTCTGGTCAGCGAGGCTGACCAGGGACCCCGAGGGAATGCCGAGGAACACCTGGTCATGCTTCTTCTCCTCGAACTCCTCCGTCGCAGTGAAGTTGCGCTCGTATCCCACGAGTTCCGCCAGGCGCTGTTCGCTTTCGGCGATGGCAGTCGGCTCGGCCAAATACCTGGAAACAGCGCATAATTACACCTTAACTGATCTCTCCCCAACTCACCCTCTGTTGGCCGCGTTCTGGTAATACGAAACAAGTTGCTGTGGAGGCGCTTTCCTCGCAGGGATCGGCTGCCCGGAGAGGAACCACTTCTTTGGGTCAACTGCGGCCCTTAAACTCTCCAGATCGTAATAGGCAGTGCGGACACGTCCTCCGGCCTTCTCGATCGCGGCTATCGCTGTGGCGCTGGCCCACTGGACTTCCAAATTAATCCTGCTTTTGAACACATCGGCACCCTGAAACAGATCCACGTTATGCGCGCAAAAACTTGGCGCCCAATTTAACGAATTTCATCGTTTTATGTGAACTAGCATCAACACGTTGTCAACGAGCGGCCTCAAAGGCGGCCGCGGCGCCGCCCGCACACTTCCTGTCATCTCAAAGCTTACCTCGTCGGTCAGTTGGACGCCGAATTGTCGCTGCGAAGGATTGCAGTTGAACTTTTTTGTGTTGCAGAGCGCGGAGAGGTCAATTAAGCGCGAGGTGTCCAAATAGCCCAGGTCGATAAGTCGCTGCAGTTCCAGAAGGGAGATCGGAGGATATTCTCTGCGGAGGCTACAAGGATTCTTAAAGAGAAACATACGAAAAAGAGAATCTTACTTGATATCTCCGTTGAAGTGCTTGTCGCCTGGGAACATGCGATGCCATGGCCGGAAGAAGTCACCCCAGATCCATCCAAGTGGGGGCTTGGCAGCGCGTTCCAGTTCGCCGATCGTGTGGCCGGCCTGGTTCATGGAACTTCTAAGAACGCGGCCCTGGAAGCGAATAGAAAGTGGAATGAAATGAATGGAGAGAACGAACCTGGACACGCGCTCCTGGGTTATCGCGCAGGTCCTGCATCTTGATCCTGCTGGCCTTCTCCACATACTTCAGCGCCTGCTCGCTGGATGAACGCAAGGACTTCATCTGGAATCGAAAAATCGTGAAATCAGCGTCTTTTGGATCCCATCAGGAAATGAAAAATGCTCGAAATCTTCACTGGCCTGACTGGTAAATCCCATATTCCATCAAGAGCCGGATCTAATGCAGATCCAAAGTAGTTTCCGGTGATAGGAACACAAGGTCACAAAGTTCACTCCCCTTTAAGTACAAGTTTACTATTTACATTTATACAATCGTCTTAAGGTTCTGACTGTTGGAACATACAAAGTGTAATAAATACGGATAAATACACGTAAAGAAGAAGAGTAAAACAAGGGTTACAACCAGAAAAGATCCCATAGAAAAAGGAAAAGGGGGAACGCTTATTCGAAGACTTGGTAGATGTGCTGACCCATGCGCCGGCGAGCAGATCTCCAGTAGAAGAGAAGGCCAGCGACGGCGACCAGCGCTCCGAACAAGAAGGAGAAGAGTCCCAGGACAAACATGGACCCTCCGCTGTATCCCTGGAAGGGGCTTGGTGGAGTCGGAGGTGGGGGCCCGATAGGAGCGACGCCGAATGCGTTTTTGGGAAGTGTGAACGTCTTCTCCTGTTTATCCGTCTTCACGGTGAATTTGAGATCACCGGCGGACAGAGTTCCATTAAAGAAAGCCGTGGCGTTTGCCAGCGGAATCTCCTCTTTCCGGTCCTTAGTCTCCGCTGGGGTGACGCCGGAACTCTCGCCGATCGCGAAGTAAACGTAAACGTTATCTTTGCCTTGGCGATACTGTAAACGGAATAATTAAGAACGGGAAGATTTTAATGGAGACATACGTAAGGTTCGGCAATGCGCAGAACGGAGATATTGGCATGCTCTGCGACGGTTTCGATGAGCGAACTTCCCACGCGATCCAATCCTAGCGCTTTCATTTCGCTTACGGAAGCTAAAAACAACTTTTAGAACAAAGACTCAAAAATTAGCGCTTACTGTCAGCGATGGTGACGTAATAGTAGCTGTCTTTGGTGAATTTCAGGCAAGGGAGAACGCTCTTCTTAGTCCATTGTGTGCCAGTCTTTGTGGAATCAACAAGCTGATTCATGCGAATCGTGGTCTTCTTCAGGAGCTCTCCCTTTTCGTTCTAAAAATGAAAAAGATAACCAAGAATGACTAATAACTTGTTTACCTTGTGGTAGTGAATCACGGAATGGAGCACGATTCTGTCGCTCGTGGAGCCAACGGTCCATCCTTTCTGTGTGAAAAGGATCTCCACAATGGAGTAGTTCGTGGACTTAGGATCGCGCTGGACCTTCGTAACGTACTTCGCCAACGTTTGGCCCTCGTCACTTACGACCTTAAATGACAATCTCATTGAATCATCTGGCGCCAGTTTCAACATACCTCTCCGTCGTTGTAGAACGTAGAATTGAACGTTCCCAGCATGATATCGCTGGCAGCGCGGAGATCAAGCTTTGCATCAACCGTTTGCACATCGCCGAGATCGGCATTGATCGCGGACACGGCGTAACAAAGGTTTCCGTCGGGACTTAGAACGTACTGCAGGCCGTATTCGAAGTCGTGGACGACGTCGACGGAGTTCCAGCTGCTGTTAAGAACGGCGTGGCCCACGATGGGCATGTCGAAGTCACGTTTGACGTCAAGTGTGAACATCGTGATCCGTTTGGTGGAATCGTAAGTGATCTTAAAACTGGAAAATCAGAGATCTTAAATTCGAGTGTGGTGTACCTGGACGTTGTCGACGTTCTTCGAATCGGTGTCCGTATACTGGAACGAAGCTTCGAACGCAGTGGGGAATTCCGTAGGAAGGGTGGCTTGGGTCATGTTCTCACAGTAACTTCCTCGGGGAATCTGAAAAAAAACATAAGAATCTGAAAGCTAACTTATAACCCCACCTTCTGATTCTCCTTAGCTTGCTGAGCAGAAATATCGTCGATCAGCGTGATTTGGAAGGAGTAGCGAGTCTCGAGGTCGTACTGGGTATTGTTGACCGCCATGAAGAACGACAAATCAAAGGAGAGAATTACGGGGTTCTCCACACTTGCGCTTGGTGGTTGTGCCGCACGATCTGAAATATGCCAGACTTAGAGGAATTTGCAAAAAGTGAGATCTAACCAGCATAGGCGACCTCGACTTGGAGGAACTCCGTAGTGTTAACGTCGTGGCATCCTACCCAGTGAACGGCATCGATGCCTCCAACTGGTCCTCCGGGAAGAACGAAGCGATTGTCCTTTAGGTCCTTGGAGTTCACGATCGCGTTGATCAGATCCCCAACGAGAATTGCGGAGTCCTTGAATTTGAAGAATTCGACTGCCTGGCTTGGGATTTCGTACATCTGTTCGAAGGTTTGGACGTTTGAGTATTCTCCTTTTTCTGGACGGCCACAGTGAACAGACAGAAGTTATGTTTTCACTTACCGTTTCCAACGATGTTGCCATCTTTGCGCTTCATGAAAACTAACTTTCCAGTTCGGTTCTGGAGGTGGAAAGTGAATCCATCGGCAAAGTTCTCCTCGTGGAAAACTGCAGTTGCGCTGCCATCAGTCGTGTTCTTCACGTAGATAATGTCGAGCTGAAACTAGCGGTGAAGCTTCTCAAAACAAGGGAAACTGACCAAGCGTTCGAGTTTCAGCGCAAGTTTGGAGGGCAAGACGGCTGGAGGATCCTTTGTGGTGTTGACGGAGCCGTAGGGACCACATCGAGGCGTGAAATCCAATGAGGCGCCGAGGGCGAGCGTGGCGAAGAGCCAAAGGAGATTGGCCACCATCTAGAATGTGAATCACGGTGTTAAGGTTGGAAACGAATAGAAAAACGGGAGATCTCGATTTAAGATACGTGGAAATATCGGTTGAGCATGGGTATCAGCATGCTTATGGGCCCCATAGTGTGCTCTCCAACAACACGTAGAACCTTCAATCGAGACACCTCCAAGCCAGACGGCATTCACCTCCTCTTACAGACGTCTGAGCAGGCATTGGTCTCGTCCGTCATCCACCAGCCCCTTCTTCACCAAACAAGTGATTCAGTCGCCTGGACGTCGGGTCGTTCAAACGAGGTGGTCGATCAGGTCTTTCTCTGCAAGACCTGACCACTACTCTATCTCCGCTGGACTCTATCGGAGTTTCGAAATACCGCTGAAAGTTGAGCTGGAAACCTAAAAAAAAAGAAAGCTTAAAACATGCGAAATGAGAACGTTCACTGAAAACAGGTTTATCCTATCTGAAATTCTACAACAACGAAAAACAAGGCGAATCCATCGAGGGATCACAGTGGATAAGATAACTTCTTGGTTTGATTCTTGGTGTCGTGGTTCCATCCCAGGAACGGCTGCTCGCGGAGGACTCGGCGCATCAGCAGCAGGCGGCCTCCTCGAGTTTCCTGACGGGCTTCCACGGTTCCTGTCTTCAGCTTGTAGCGCATGTGGAAGGGGAAGTAGTACGGCCTGAAGTTGCTGCGGTGCCAGGGGCAGTTGTAGCGCACCGATTGGCCGAAGACGCCGAAAGGCCGGAACAGCAGCTTATCCAGCATTCTGAAATCGCATTGGAGTTTCAGTGAGGGTTGTTTAAGGAGGATAGAGCGGAATAAAGTAATGCATAAGAGCGACACGGACTAGGACAAGGAAATAATGCACTGGGTTGTATTTGATAAATTGGGAATTTTTGGAGAGAATGGACAAAAATTGAAACGTGCTAATGAGTCGGCAAAGTACGAAGTAGCTTAAGAAACATAACTAACTCTTCCAGATAATATTCGTTTTTCGGTGCGCGCAAAACGTCACAGAAATTGACCCCCGAGAAGCATCAAATCGGATTCAAATCCATCTTTATCCCCAAAGCAAAGAATCCAAATTCAGCATTTTGAGATTCTGAAATCTTCAGCAGTTTTGGAAAGCGCCAATCCATAAAGCGAACCCACAACGCGCTGCTTTCCAACGCGACTACGAACGTCCGAAGTTTCCAACTACGTTTGTTCCTTTCAGCCATGCTGATTTGCTTGTTTCTTGTCTTTGGGTTGCCTCTGGCGATCTTGGGAATCTTGATCGTCCAGTTCCAGCGGAGGCATTCCAGAGATGCCAAGCTCTCCTCGGGAAGTGTCCGCCTCTGCACTGTCATGGGCTCCGGAGGACACACGACCGAGATGCTCCTCGTTTTGGAGGAATTCGCGAAGAACTGCTCGCATCGGTTCTACGTGATTGCGGACACCGATCGCATGAGCGAACGCAAGGTTAGCGGAATCTTTGGGTTTCCGGGAATTCAGTAGATATTTTTCAGGTTCTGGAACACGAGCGCAAGGCCGAGGGAGGATCTTTCGAGATTCTGAAGACTCCCAGGAGCCGAGAAGTGGGCCAGAGCTACGCGACAGCAGTGCTCTCCACCCTCAACGGGTTCCTGGCCGCATTCCGCATAGTTTGGACATCCAGGTTAGTTCTTCTTTCTTACTTGCAATCCCTAATTTCTTACGTTAAGGCCGGACGTGATCCTCTCAAACGGACCTGGAACCGCGCTCCCGATTTGCGTCGTCGGGTTCCTGCTGGACCTGCTTCGCCTTCGGGATATCCGGATCCACTTCATCGAGAGCTACTGCCGTGTCAAGTCGCTCTCTCTGACCGGCCTCCTGTTATACCACTTGCGTATAACAGATACCTTCATCGTGCAATGGGAAGACGTGCACATCAAGTACCCGAGGTCCCAGTTTATTGGCCGTCTTTTGTAAATTGTTCCTCAATAAATGTTTTGTTTTGATGTTCTAATTTTACCTCGTTTCGGAACGTTATCTCACGTTTATATTTTCGCGAATGTGTCCCTCGGCTGCAAATCATGTGCTTTGTTGCGAAAGAGGTCTTTGGTGGAAGACGGCTACGCGCGCTGCTCTGCGCTGTTAGCTCCACCCATTTGTTTTTTCGAAGGGTGCAACGATCGAAGGACAGAGTCAACCTTGCTCACGAGATGTTGCTGATGCGTTTTTGTTGACGCCGTTAAGCTGCTCTCTAACGCTTACATCTCTTTCAGACGATGATTTCCCACGTTTCTAAGCGTTTGGTTGCGTCCGGATGCGGCAGGTAAGGTGACAGAAGAGCAATGCATTTCCAACTATTCAACAATTTCTTAGGGCTCTTGCTTCCCAGCGCATGAAGCACTCGCTTCCGGACCTCACGTACGACTATGGAGCTCTGGAGCCCGTGATTTCCGCCGAAATCATGCAGCTTCACCACCAGAAGCACCATGCCACCTACGTGAACAACCTCAATCAGATCGAAGAAAAGATCAGCGAGGCCATGGCAACTGGTTTGTTTACACCGTCCGCTGTAATGTCATCTCACCCGGACCCGTTAAGGTGACATTCGCCAAGCCATCGCTCTTCAGCCTGCTCTGAAGTTCAACGGAGGTGGCCACATCAATCACACCATCTTCTGGACCAACTTGGCCAAGGATGGTGGAGAGCCTAGCGCGGAGCTGATGGCCGCGATCAAGCGCGACTTCGGATCGCTCCAGGCGATGCAGGACAAGCTCAGCGCCGCCACGGTCGCTGTCCAGGGATCCGGATGGGGATGGCTCGGATACAACAAGGAGCGCAAGCAGCTTCAAATCGCCACCTGCGCCAACCAAGATCCTCTCGAGCCGACCACAGGTATGATGATTCTGTTAAATCCACATCTGATTAGCTGAATTTCAGGCCTCATTCCATTGTTCGGAATCGACGTTTGGGAGCACGCCTACTACCTCCAGTACAAGAACGTCCGTCCCGACTACGTGAAGGCCATCTGGAAGATCGCTAACTGGAAGAACGTCGACGAGCGATTCCAGAAGGCTCAGGTCTAAGGCTATCTCAAGACCACATGCTTTAGTTGTATTTTTTGTGCATTAAATTACTTCCTTCTTCGAGTTACTTGTTACGCTTCTTGATTTGGGTGGGGTGCTTGTGCATTCAGGAATTTCTTCGGTTTCATATTCTCGATCCTTCGAAAATTTCAGAGCTTAAAACATAAATTATACTCGATGCTACGGTGATATCATGACATACCTCGAGCCGCTTTTCGTCTCAAAGGAGAGATCATGCGAGTGTGCTCCGGGAGAAGAGTTTGCGAATCCGTTGACAATGATACGATCACTGCTTCATCTACAAAATAAGCGTAAACAAGAGTAGAAATTCATCGAAATTCGAACCTGTTGGAGATGAGATGATTTCTTTCCACTTTTGTTGGTAGCGTCGGGAGCGCTTGTGCTTGTGACGAATGCTGAGCCAGATTCCTAGCACCAGGAAGACAACGGAAAGTCCAAACGTTCCAATTAGCGCTAACCATTCGTGCCACTGAAACAGGGGTTACAGTAACGAAGAGCAACAGAGATGAGGTTACCAGGAAGACTTCGAAGAAGGTGATGAAGACATCCGACTTCACCGACGTTTCGTTTGACATTGCGAATGGCGCGCTCCAGAGTTCTGAAGCCCCTTAAAAGGCTGTTTCCAGACATGTCTGGTTTGAACTAGACGTTTTCATCATCTCAGGTTATCTTTGGTGGATGTCTACGTCTCTCAGACACCTTCTTCGTGTCTGGTTTTTCGGTTTTTCAAGATTTCAATGCCTTCCGGCACTCAAGAATCTCAGAACTTCATCGATTTTCCCTTGGAAACCATCCAAACGACCCCTCTAAACACTCCACACCACATATAGCGTCCGTTTCTCTCGGTCTCTGCCCTTCTTTGGTGTTTACACCCAACATCTGATCCAATCGGCCTCCAACCAATCCAATCAAGTGCTCTCATATGTTTGTCCGGCTCGATCAAACACTCCGAATGCCCTTGCAAAGTCGACCACACGCTCGCAACAACAAATTCAAACTAACCGTACTGCTTCCGCGTCAGCATCGTGGCAGGAGCCCAAAGTTTAGGGGAGACCTGCGGATCTTCGCTTCCAACTCCGCGGCTGCTGTGTTTTGGGAGCTATTCCTACTGCCGCCTCAATTTGTGCGGTTTTACCCAAATTCGCTCGGATCCACGGAATTACACCGTGAATTAAACCGAAAAAATGGTATGTTTATTTTCTAAATTTCGCATGTGTTTTCTATCTAAGCTTTTGTGACCAACCTCTTGAACCCTCAAGAGGTTTGTGGCTAAATTCTGTGTTTCTTATCTCCTTTCGTGATTCCGATACTGATTTTCGTCGCTTAGGTCAACTTCACCGTCGATGAAATCCGTGGGCTGATGGACCGGAAGAAGAACATCCGGAACATGTCGGTCATCGCCCACGTCGACCACGGCAAGTCGACCCTCACCGACTCGCTCGTCTCCAAGGCCGGAATTATCGCCGGAGCCAAGGCCGGAGAAACCCGCTTCACCGACACCCGCAAGGACGAACAGGAACGCTGCATCACCATCAAATCGACGTAAGTTCTTTTCTTTCCTCTTTCTAGTACTTATCGAGTCTTATTCCAGCGCGATCTCGCTCTTCTTCGAGCTTGATCCCCGCGATGTCGCCTTCATCAAGGGCGACAATCAGCTGGAGGTCGAGAAGGTCGGCGGTGAGGAGAAGAAGTACAACGGCTTCTTGATCAACCTGATCGACTCTCCCGGTCACGTTGATTTCTCCTCGGAAGTCACCGCCGCCCTTCGCGTCACCGATGGAGCCCTCGTCGTCGTCGATTGCGTCTCCGGTAAGTCATTTTCTATCCTTAGATCTGATATTAATCTCGTTCTTTCCAGGTGTATGCGTCCAGACGGAGACTGTCCTCCGTCAGGCCATCGCCGAGCGCATCAAGCCGGTCTTGTTCATGAACAAGATGGACCGCGCGCTCCTTGAGCTTCAGCTCGGACAGGAAGAGCTCTTCCAGACCTTCCAGCGCATCGTTGAGAACATCAACGTTATCATCGCCACCTACGGTGACGATGATGGTCCAATGGGCGCCATCATGGTCGACCCATCCGTCGGAAACGTCGGATTCGGCTCTGGGCTCCACGGCTGGGCTTTCACCCTGAAGCAGTTCGCCGAGATTTACGCCGACAAATTCGGCGTTCAGGTAAGCACTTTTCTATCTTTTCCAGTTACTAATCTTATTCATTCTAGGTCGACAAGCTTATGCGCAACCTCTGGGGAGATCGCTTCTTCAACCTTAAGACGAAGAAGTGGTCCTCGTCCCAGGAGGAGGGCAGCAAGCGCGGTTTCTGCCAGTTCGTGCTCGACCCTATCTTCAAGGTGTTCGATGCAGTTATGAACATTAAGAAGGACGAAACCGCCAAGCTCCTGGACAAGCTGAACATCAAGCTTTCCAACGAAGAAAAGGTAAGTCTTTTTCCGTTCATAACAGCTTACTTATCCTCTCTTATTTCAGGACCTTGAGGGCAAGCCTCTCATGAAGGTCATGATGCGCAAGTGGCTCCCCGCTGGAGACACTATGCTGCAGATGATCTGCATCCATCTGCCTTCTCCCGTGACGGCCCAGAAGTACCGCATGGAGATGCTCTACGAAGGACCCCACGACGACGAAGCCGCCGTCGCCATCAAGAACTGCGACCCCAACGGACCCCTGATGATGTACGTCTCCAAGATGGTCCCCACCTCCGACAAGGGCCGCTTCTACGCCTTCGGACGTGTCTTCTCCGGAAAGGTCGCCACCGGAATGAAGGCCCGCATCCAGGGCCCCAACTACGTCCCCGGCAAGAAGGACGGTAAGTCTTTTTAGATTCTTAGCAACATTCTAATTACCTCATTCCAGATCTGTACGAGAAGACCATCCAGCGCACCATCCTCATGATGGGCCGCTACATCGAGCCCATCGAGGACATCCCATCCGGAAACATTGCCGGTTTGGTTGGTGTTGACCAGTACCTGGTCAAGGGCGGAACCATCACCACCTACAAGGATGCGCACAACATGCGCGTGATGAAGTTCTCCGTCTCGCCCGTCGTCCGCGTGGCCGTTGAGCCCAAGAACGCTGGAGACCTACCGAAACTGGTAAGTCCTATTCACTTCTATACTCTTGTACTAATTTTCTCTCATTTCAGGTCGAAGGTCTGAAGCGCCTGGCCAAGTCCGATCCTATGGTTCAGTGCATTTTCGAGGAGTCCGGAGAGCATATCATTGCTGGTGCCGGTGAACTCCATCTCGAAATTTGCCTGAAGGATCTGGAAGAGGACCACGCCTGCATTCCTCTGAAGAAGTCGGATCCCGTGGTTTCGTACCGCGAGACCGTCTCTGAAGAGTCGAACCAGACGTGCCTGTCCAAGTCTCCCAACAAGCATAACCGCTTGTTCGCCCGGGCCGCCCCTATGCCCGATGGCCTGGCCGAGGACATCGACAACGGCGACGTCAACCCTCGCGACGAGTTCAAGGCTCGCGCCAAAATTCTCGCCGAGCGGTACGAGTACGACGTCACCGAAGCCCGCAAGATCTGGTGCTTCGGTCCCGACGGAACTGGACCCAACCTCCTCGTCGACGTTACCAAGGGAGTCCAGTACCTCAACGAAATCAAGGACTCCGTTATCGCCGGATTCCAGTGGGCCACCAAGGAAGGAGTCCTCTGCGACGAGAACATGCGCGGAGTCCGCTTCAACATCCACGACGTCACCCTCCACGCCGACGCCATCCATCGCGGAGGTGGACAAATTATCCCCACTGCTCGCCGCGTCCTCTACGCGTGCGCCCTCACCGCTGGACCTCGCCTCCTCGAGCCCGTGTACCTGGTCGAAATCCAGTGCCCCGAAGCCGCCGTGGGAGGAATCTACGGTGTCCTCAACCGTCGCCGTGGACACGTCTTCGAGGAGTCCCAAGTTGCCGGAACTCCCATGTTCGTCGTCAAGGCTTACCTGCCTGTCAACGAATCCTTCGGTAAGTCATCGTTCTAATTACTCTCTTACTAATGCTTTCATTCCAGGATTCACCGCTGATCTCCGCTCAAACACCGGAGGACAGGCCTTCCCTCAGTGCGTGTTCGACCACTGGCAGATCCTGCCCGGAGACCCGCTGGACGGAGCCAGCAAGCCCTCGCAGGTCGTCGCCGACACCCGCAAGCGCAAGGGACTCAAGGAAGGTATCCCGGCCCTGGACCAGTACCTGGACAAGATGTAATATGTTTCCAATTTTGTTACGCTATCTGTTGTTCCTCGTTGTGGAGAGCCATTGTTTTTCTTTTGTTTCCGACTTGGTTGAATGTTGAATAAAGATTACTATTATCTCGTGCTCTCTCTTGTCTTTTGCATTGGTATGGGTGGTCAGGGAAAGCACAGGAAGGGGAAGGGACCTTGGTGTGAAAGGACACGGAAAGGTAAAAAAAATGTCGGAATGGACTTAGGAAGTTTCGCATCCCTTTAGCTGGATTGCTTGTTCTAGCTCGGGGCGCCGCTCTAAGCTCGCCAGGACGCCGGGTGCTGACGACATGCTGGCGGTGACTTTGAGCAATCGATCGCGTTTTCTTTGGACACGCCGCGCGCGTTTCGAGTTCGTTCCGCGTTGTTCGCCTTTTCTGTGTGCTCATCTGTTAGTTTTTTTGCTTACAGATAGGGGAAAACTGCCCGAAGCGTGCCATCAGCTGATGCTAACGCGACGGTGATAACGCCATCCATCGTCAGATTAGCTCGAAATGCGGCTGTTGGCCTCTTTTCTGGCTTGCTTCTTTTCGGTAAGGCTTCACCTGCCAATTCTCCGGTGATCACGCTGTTTCAGGTCGTCGCGGTCGATGGGAAAACGACCTATGAGTCGTCGTTCGCTTATCTTCAAGTGTCCAACGACAAAACGGGCGAATATACGCGTTTCTGCGTCAACTATCAGCAGTTTCGCAGCAAGCCTATAGCAAAGACACCCGACGAAGCGGTGAGTTTGGGGCTTGGGAACTGGGTTTATGCGATCCGCTTTTAGGAAGCGCTTAGGTTGCGATTCTGGGCCTCCCAGGAGAAGCTGAGCATATGCGAAACAACGAACGTCACTTCGTTCCAAGGTGACGTCGTCCCGTTCAAGTACCGCATCGACGAGGACGATCCGTGCGCCCGGAAGTACCTGAACTACTCGCTGGCGAGGATTCTGAATCTTGAGGTAAGTGACGGGGTTTAGCTCTTTCGGGTGCAACGGAAGAGATCGCACGACTGATTGAATACGAACGCGTTGTTTTCATTCATTTGCTTAGGTCGATGAGCTGACCTCGCATGCAGCATCGGCTGGACTGACGCTCGTGGATCGAGGAAGGAACTTCACGGGAAAATGGAGTGACTACTTGGTGAGTTTCGGACCTCCAAGGTTTCTCTTCACCATCCTATTCTCGTTTCAGTTCTCCGAGTTTTATGACCCGGACGTCAGAGCCGACCAAACTCTTCCACTGTTCTACATGTACCGGGATGTCCTATTAAACAAGATCCTCTCCTTGGGTTCAACCGAACAGCTCAAACTTCGGTTCTACCGTCCCAGCTCACTCCCGACAGATCCATCGATGTTGATCATCTGGTCCATGGCCATGTTCTGCGTCATCGTCGGCGGTGTTTCCTCTTCCCGAAACTACCACAAATTGAGCAAAATGTAAGATGTTTTGCTGTTCGTTTTTCTGCTGAAATGCACTTTTTATAGGTTAAACAGCCAAAATGAATCGCAGGCGGAAGCGAACGACGGGGACACATCGCAATCCCAAGTGCAACTCCAAGGGGACGATCAACAGGAGAAGGCCACGACGGCTTTTGGAGGGAGTGACCTCTGCTCCAACATTTTCGCCGTGGCCGTTCTTATGATCGTGGTTGTGGGAATCCTTCTGCTCGGATTCTTCTTCCGCTTCATCATGGGTAACTCAGATCACTCTTTGGCTCTTAACATTTCCCTCTTTCAGTCACTCTCTTCAATGTGGTTCTCGTCATTGCCGGAACCTTTGCTCTTCGGTGCTGCCTCATGGATCTCCTCTCCTTCGTTTTTGGCTTTGAGGACTGGGAGATCAACCACTCTCCCAACGATCTCCTAAGGAAATTCTTCGCCATCCAGCGAGATATCCACTGTCTTTCCAAGAAACCAAAACTCGTCTCTTCGATCGTCCTTCTGCTTTCCTTCGGCGTCTGCGTCTTTTGGTTCTGCACCCGATCCAATCCGTACGCGTTCGTTCTTCTGGACGGGATCAACATTGCTGTATGCATTTACGTTCTCAAAGGAATGTATTTCCCAAATCTCAAGGTAGGAAACCCACTTTCATCCGCAGTACTAATCTCATCCATTTCAGTGGCTCACGGTCATTCTAGTTTGCATGTTCGTTTACGACGTCTTCATGGTCTTCGGCACGCCTCTCCTAACCTCAAGTGGATGTTCCGTCATGGTCGAAGTCGCCGCTGGAAACGACTGCAGCAAGTCGGACAAGAAAGGATATCCCGTGGCTCCGGTCAATATGGCCATTCCTGAGAAGGTAGCCTTGTTCCCCCAAATTCTTAAGCATGTCTTCTCTTTTAGATGCCGGTGTTATTCCAAGTACCCCGGTTGAACGATCCGATGATCTCCTGCGTCGATCTAAGCGTCGAAATGGAGTACCATCCAGTGATGCTCGGCCTTGGAGACGTCATCGTTCCCGGGTATCTCATCAGCTTCTGCTTCACAGCGGATCTCGTCTTCAAGTCCAAAATAGGTTACGGTGTTATCGCTACTATAGGTATCTCAAGCAACCTTTCATCTATTTGGACACATCTCTTAATTAAGGATACGGTCTCGGACTCATCATCACCTTTGTTTCCTTGCTGATATCAGAAACCGCACAGCCAGCTCTGATCTACCTTGTTCCTTCGTCGCTTTTGCCGGTGATACTCATCGCCCTCTGCAGAGGGCAGCTGGGATCGCTGTGGTCCGGAGGCCACGTGAAGGTGAGATTTGCGTGGGAGTGGCCTGGTTCAAATACTTGATTTCAGACTCTCAGGGATATCGTACGAGTGAATAACGGAGCCAGTGATAACGAAGTTTAACCACACATACGGGGATTAACAAGAAGCGACGTTTTTTGAATTTGTTACTGGTGATTATGTGCATAAAAAGACATTCCATTTGTTTGAAATCAGCGTTCGAAGGTCACTGGGCTGCTATGAGAGCGGTGCTTCTACGCCCATTCCGCATCGTGGTCACTTGTTCCGTGGATTAGCGAATTCGGTTTGCCCGAACCTTTGCATCACCGGAAAATGTCCGATTTTTCATTCAACTCAAAGGAGTCGGATCTAACGCTAAAGGTGCGCCTGTACGAGAACAGTGCGGAGATGGACGAAATCGAAGATTTAGGTGAGTTGTACGCCGTGATCAACTCGCTGGAATGCCTGGAGAAGCTGTTCAGCAAGGACTTCATCGCCGAGAAGGACTATTCCAGGGAATGCAAGAAGCTCTTGGGGCAATTCAAGGTCAGTGAACGTGTGTCGGAACTGGTTTAGAGCTTCGTATGGGTTTAGGTGGTGCTGAATACGGTTTGCGGAACGGACGTCAACGAGTTTGTGCGCAAGTACCGCATCAACTGCCCGGCCGCCCTGGAACGAATCAAGGCAGATCGCCCGATAACCGTCCGCGATGATCTGGGGAATCTGTCCAACACGGCGAACGTGGCAGACATTCTTCACATACGAAATACGAAGTTTAGAAAAAAGTAAGAAGGTAACTATGCAAAGGAGGTTACGGTATTTGTGTTTTCGTTTGATCCACGATAAGATGTCGTAGGATAGCGGGACGTAGAACTACGGATCGTTGCTGGCCCTTAAGCATCCGCAGTAAGCCGTATTTCCCAACTCTCGCGTGTCCCGATACGGAAATGCGCATTAAAAATTGCTCACACTCGGATCCTCTCGCATCGTTAGCTTCCTCGGAAAGAGTTGCATTTAAGAAAGCTGTTTGGGGAAGAGCTACCATCTCCATTACTGTTGTTATGGACCAACTTCCATTCGACTTTTGCGAAACTGTTTGCCGTCTCGCGACACACGACGCCCTTCGTCAACTCGCTTCCTTCGGCGACCTCTGGTCCAATCTCGCAGAACTTCACAGGGAAAAAAGACGTGAATTGGTTTTTTTTTGTGTGGGTGGAATCCGATACATTCTATTGGTCAATCGACCACAATACGCAGCACACGTTTCTAACTGAGTCACTTTATGATTCAAGTCTCGTGACCTCCAGTTTCCAAGACCTCAACCCTCGTTTCGATCAAATCCACCGAGTCAGCGACTATTGCAACTACATTAAAGAGCGTGCTCGTCCCGTCGGAAATCTTGAGTTTTCGCGCGCTTGCAGAAACCTGGGCAAATTTTTGGTCGACGGAAGTGAGCTGTTCAGCAAGCATCTAGGCTTTCAAGAGGCACTGGTGAAGAACGGCGTTTTACGGCAATTCGGCAGCATATATCTGGACTATCACGGTTAATGGAGCGAGAAGATCTACGCAGCTCAAGACAAATCGAAATTAAGAAATTGTTCGCTTTGCAAATGGCAAGGTGAAATCAACCCCGACGACATCTGGACACTCTTGCGGAACCGTGATCTGCACAGCATTTCTATTGCCTCCTCCGCTTATGTATTTACAGCGGAACTGCTGAACTTCTACTTGCAGAACGCAAAGGCTGGTTTCTATAAAGAGAAGGCCTCTTTCATTATGTCTAAATGTCCAAAAGACGTGAAACGGTTTTGCGGTTCACATCATGCAGAATCCATCAACTATCAGCAGATCACAGTGAATTACTATGAAAGCTGGGAAATGCTAACAACACTATCAACAGGAACAGTACACAGAAGGTAAGTGACAAACGTCGTTTGTTTTTTCGCTCTGTCAGCGAACTATTCCTTTAACTGTGCAATCTGCTCACAAAAACGATTCTTAGAGAATGGAATGTTTACATAAATAAGTTAATGATATTATGCTCAAATCTGGAGGATACGGTATTTGTGTTCCCGCTTGACACGCGAGAAGATGACGCGCCCATCGTAGGATAGCGAGGCGTAGATCCACGGATCGTTGCTGGCCCACGCACAGCCGTACACCGATTCTTCGTGGTCTTCCACGGCATCCAATCTTCCATCTGGAAGTCGTTCCACGCCTTCTTCTTCCTGGGTCGCCTCGGAACTTAAGGATCCAACGCAATGCAGGTAAACCTTCGTATCGCTGCTTGACGTCAGAAGCAGCTGGTCGTGGATCGGGTTGTAGCGCGCGTTCCAAACCCTGAAAGAATTTAAATCAACCTGAAAATGTTTTCCATTCTTACCAGTGACGGTGGTCGGTGATTGTGAGAAGAGGTTTCGACGATTTCCGCAGATCCCAAATCGACGCGCCGTCGTCCCCTGCTGTCGCGATTACATTGGCCACGTTGGGATTGAAATCCACTTGCCGGACACGAGAGAAGTGTGCATCGCTGACCACGTTTTGAGTTCTGAAATGGAATCCACTTGAGTCGTTCAGTATTATATACTCAAATCCAGTTTTCTCACCCAAAAGAGCGAATATCTATGCAAACGACAGAATTGTCCACTGCCAGAGCGACTCCGCTGGAATGCGGGTTCCAGGCGAACGAGGCGACTTTCTTCTCCTCCAAACTGTGGAGTTTAACGAGCTGAACGTCGGCTTCGTCAACGGAGAACAAAGAGAACGCGTGGTCAAGCGAAATGCCCGCTTTGCTTCCATCGCGCGAAAAATGTATTCTAAAAGTGGATTTTTTGAAACCAAGCGCTCATCAAAGAGAACTTACGAATCAGCGCGTTTCGTGTCCTTAGGAAGGTCGAAGACGGCCAGCTTTTCTAAACGATCTCCTTGCATCTTCCACAACTTGGCTCCACATTTCACGTTCCCCGACACATCCGAGAATAGAAAGCACGTTCCCACAACGTCCGGGTGCGTAGGATGGGACGCAAGAGACCAAACTTCCCCACTCGGATGGGGAAAGACCGTGTTCGAGATCTGTGAGAATTCCTCGTCGATCTCCAGGAGAACGAGTTGGTTCTCGGCTTTGAGCCCGAGAGAGCCCACGATGAATTGCGTGGATTCCTCCTGCGCCACGCTGGCAATGCTCCGCGCGGGGAGGTCGATCCCGCACATCAGCGGAGCCTCCATTTGGCCCTAGAACCAAGAACAAAACTTGAAGCCGAAGGGAAACAAATCCGAGAATTGTCCAGAGACATACCGAGAATACGGTAGGAGGAATGTGAACAGAGAACCGAATCACAATTAAGGCAAATTTTATTGATTTAAGGCAACGAGAACAAATTACGACTAGGACCTACAATTTCTAAACAATTACGACACTAAATATGAATTATATATGAACCCTACAAAGCTGAGCGAAGTGTTGACGGCAAGTGTGAAGACAAGGCACAGGGTCCAGAACGCGTGTTGGACGTTGGAGTTGATGAGGATGTGGAGACTCGCCATTTGGCTCGAAGGGTCCACAGTTTCCGTTTGAGGCGGCAGTCCGGTCCAGGAAACGTTTCCTGAAAATAGGTTTCTGATAAGGCATATTTAAGAGTGGATTATACCTAAGGACGACAAGAGGAAGCACAAAATAAGAGGCAGGAACACAGGAATGAAGTACTGTAGAGCGGCGGCACAGAGATAGGAAAAGTAGCGGAAGACCATGCGCTGGAGATCAATGCTGTTGACGTGGCCGGTTTCCTTCTTTAACGAAGAGACCCGATCGAGTGCCAGATCCAGATGGGACTGCAAGTGAGGTCTTCGGAGGGCGATTCTAAGAATGGCCCATCCGACGACGGCCCAGAGGCGAAGTGTGTTAAGTTGGTGCTCGTCGAGAAGTTTCCTTGGGCCGTTGACGAGATAAGAATGGGCCGGTTGAGTGAAGAGAAGGAACAGGAAGAGAGGGAGAAGGAATGTGACGTGAAGGACGAATCTGAAAGAGAATGTTGAGGACTGAGTTAAGATTAGTCTTACTTCATGGGTGGAGAGGCGATCTTCAAGGAATGCGAGTACATCGTGGCGTAGCGGAAGTTTGGAAACACGAGCATCGAAGCAGTGAAAGCGAACATGACCGACAGAGTGATGTAGAGGAGCAGAGGAGATCTCGCCTGGAGGAGCGATTCGGCAGTCACATTTTGAGAGATGAGAAATTCGTTGGCTCTCTTGATTAAGCTTTCGAAGGCTAAAAATAGAAAATGAAATATAACTCATAAATATAGTTGTTACCATCGACAAAGTGGATATCGAGCCACTTATCACAGGACATCACGAAGACCATGGATCCGAGGAAGTACATCGCAGCGAAGCAGATGACCAAGTTGCGCTCCGCTTCGACTTCTTCCGAGAACAGCATGGCGCTTGTGAGTTTGGCGAGGGTCTGAAAAAAGATTCCTTAGTACAACTGACAATGCTTAACCACTTACCTGGAGGATCCAGGCCACCCCGATCACCAACCAAACGTTGGAGACGTTGACGTCTTGATTGCCGGGCAGCAGAAAGTTGGAGAAAGCGCTGATGATGGAAACGACGATCGCGAAAAACAGGAAATCGGTGAGCCACACGAAGTGCTCGTAGAACGGCAGCTGTTCCAGGTGGTCCCGGCGAACTTCCATCAGGTACAGGTTAAAGTCGGTTTCCTTTGGAACTCGGAATCCTTTCGCTTCTTGTTCCTCCCTGAATCCCAAGAATTAGATGCTACATTCCAGCTGTATCGCTCACTTTTCTTGTCGTCGTTTCCTTCCACGAGTGTTCGATGCCGGTATGTGAGCTGCTTCCTTGAGATGCTCATTGCTGGGCGGAAGATATCGGTAGAGCCTGGAAATACAAAGTCATAGATATCTTATTTCCAGCTTCAAATCGCTTACCCCTTTAGGAAGATCGTGGACAGGTTAAATCGACCTCGAAACTTCGACAAGATCGTCAGAGCGATCAGCGAGGTCACAATATGGACTCCCAGAATCGCCATCTTCGCCGCTAAGATTCAACCACCTGAAATCGATCCGGATTACGTTCTGGCTGTCCAGGGGCACTATACAAAGCGAGGAGATCTCCGATCGATCGCGGGCCGCGGAACCGGTTGGCGATCTTCTCCTGCTGCTGTCATCTCGCTTCCCATCTTAAAATCTGGCCGAATGTGGGACGTTTACGGTGTATTCTCTCCGGGACCTCTTCAGAGCGATGCCGCGATCGTTGGGATTTTCGGGCTGCTTTCAGCGCTTCTTCGAAGAATTTTGGATGTTCTCGGGGCTTTCGAGGGAATCGTTTCGAGGTGCCAGAAACCTAGCAGAAGAAGGAGGGTTGAGCGCTGGGTTGCCCGTTCGCGAGTACTCAGAAATCGTTTCAGTCGATATGGTGTGCTGTGGTTTGCGTTTCTCCACGTGATGCAATCGTGAAGTATTTCTGTGCGTGGATTTCATTGCGAAGATCGCCGGGAAATGATTGCTGTGTTTTGTGGTATATCGATTGCAAATTCTAAGAAATGCGGCCAGATGAACTGCTTTTTATATTGCGTCAGTCATGATTTTCTCCTCACCAAATCCGTTTTGTATCGATTTCTCTTGTAGTACAGAAAACGTGATCTTCGCGATTCCATTCGAATTCCCGTTCTTACCTCTTTTCCATTTTCACAGACCAATCTTCAAAATGGAATCCCTCCTCGACATGGAGCACATGAAGAACCTGACGCCCGAGCAGCAGGCTCAGGTCATCGAAGGCGTGAGACAGCAGACCGCCATCGCCAACGCGCAAACCCTGATCAACGTAAGTTCCCTTCTTTCCGTACTTTCCTTTTCAATTTTCTTATTTCAGGACCTTTCCACGAAGTGCACCACCAAGTGCATCACGAGCCCCGGAACGAGCCTCACCTCTTCGGAGCAGCAGTGCCTCTCGCGCTGCATGGATCGTTACATGGACTCTTTCGAGCACGTTACGGTAAGTTTAACATTAAGCGCTGGCTTGATTTAATATTTTGATTTTAGAAGACGCTGCAGGCTCGTCTTCAGGAAGAATTCGCCAAGGGAGGCCACGGACACTCCAGCTTCCAGTAAATTTAGGACATTTATGGATTGTTATTGTTTAAGTTTCAATGTTTCCCGAAGAATTTGTAACGCGAATTGTTTCTTTTTGTTTCTTCTTTGATTTTCAGCATCCGCGAACGCTCGAGAGCTCTGAGAGGAAGCGACCGATCTTGCCTAGGCGAACGCATACAAATGATGGCTTTTAGACGTGACGTTGTCTCAGACGCTTTGAGGATTTTGAGACATGATAACCTCAGATCAGACACGAAAGGGCTGGAGTTCATTTGGGCCTGCTGGCACAGGACTAGGTCGGACGGTTCTATGATCGGCTGCTCGATCGGAGCTCTTTATTTGAAACAGCCGCTCGCTGTTGTGTTTGAGTTGCTGATCCATAGGTTGCAAAGTTATCGCTACTCTCTTCGAATACTTTATGTACATAATAAATATTTACAGAAGTAATTTATATTTATAACTTAGAGAGTGGACAAGTATTTGTTGAAGTTGGCATAGGCGCTCTCCAAATCGAAGATCATCTGGCGTGTTTGGGTTTCGTCGATTTCCTGCATCGCGACCATCTTGTCCAGAATATCGAGCCTAAATTTTCACGGTTTTAGATAAGTCGCGTTATGGATTAGTCTTACCAAGTCTTGACTTTGCGCTTCACGTCGTGCTCGTCTCGGAGAGAACTCAGAACGTTCAAAGTTTCATAGAGTTCGTTCACGTTCGGCTGCAAGTCGTCCATGGAGCGAATGTTCAGCCGAAGTTGGTCGATGATGGTGATGAACAGCGAGACAGCCGTGCCTACGGTAGAGTGGGTGCCCAGATCATCGCGGACGGTTATCGGGCGATCTGCCTTGATTCGTTCCAGGGCGGCCGGGCAGTTGATGCGGTACTTGCGCACGAACTCGTTGACGTCCGTTCCGCGAACCGTATTCAGCACCACCTAAACCCAAACGAAGCTCTAAACCAGTTCCCACACACGTTCACTGACCTTGAATTGCCCCAAGAGCTTCTTGCATTCCCTGGAAT
>KN167083.1:31055-41318 GCA_000757745.1 Steinernema scapterisci
CTTCCGTTTTCGCGCGGATCCCCATCCAGCGATGCGTCTCGTCGATCGTCTTCATCGTCTCTTTGGGAGTTTGCGTACTGTGGTATTGGTTGAGAACCAGTTCACAGTCGTTTCTCCTTCTGGACACGATCTGCATCGCTATATGCATCCATGGCCTAAAGATGACGTCGATGCGCACCCTGAAGGTAGGAAACGTCCGAGAGTTCAAATCTTATTTTATTCATTTCAGTGTGTCCTCATCGTTCTGGCAGGCATGTTTGTTTACGACATGCTCATGTTGTACGTCATCCCTCTGACAACCTCGAGTGGATGGATGTTCTACAACAGCAGGACGCAACTGCAGCGAGTCGGACGAAAAGACGTATCCAGTCGCTCCAGTCAACATGGCGATTGAAGATAAGGTAACTTTGTTTCCCCAAATCCCCAAGTGCACTTAGGCGTCTTCAGCGAGAGCACGTCGGCAGCCGCCCGTGGGTGTCTGCCCTTGAGTGCTCGAGCCTCGAGTTGTGACTTTAGAGTGTGCGGGAAGTGGACTCTACCTAGAGGCCGCTTCCCTTTCCGACTGGTAACATGCCTTGAATCCTCTCGTAACACTAACAAATAAGAAACCCGACAAAAAATTACAGTTAAGTTAATTACAGTTAAGCGGTTTTTAACAGTTTTAGGTAATGTAAAGTAAGGTTTTTCTCGGGTGACTTTCTCGGGAAACTTGAAACAAAAAGTCACAAAAGTCACAAAAAAATCCAAAATAATATCCGGCGAGATGGAAGCCAAAATATTTGAAAACTTTAAAGACATTTTTGGAGCGAGTCGGAGCGAATTAGTGTTCCAATTCAGTTTAGTAGTTCAAATCCACTACCTTCTCACCAACAGCAATTTCACCCCTTCCGATCTCAGCCTCTTAAACATATCCGAAAAGTCCGTCTGGAGCAGCAAACCGATCAACTGTACCCATCTAAAGGAACACCCACAACACCAAGCCCAGTTTTTTGGGTTGGGACGACTAACAAGAAAGTACCAAATCGATATGGCCAGTAAACAATCGAATGACCCTTCGCTGCGACGCGACACCATCAGATAACAGCATGAAAATCTCTCGCCACGACATGCCTGCGTTTTGCATTAGAAATAGGTTTTAGACAAAATCGTCTTTTGATTCGTTTCTTTTCGACTGAAACTGCCTAAAAAGCAAAATGTAGGCTTCCAAAGCGGCCAAGAAATCAAGAACTTTTTGCATTTTGATTTTTTGTCAACTATTTTAGTTGTTCACAGCTCAATTGTTTTTGCTTGTTACTTCGAGTTTACCGTTTGTCGTTTTAATTCACTTTTTTCTCATTTTCTTCTTTTATTTCATCAAGCTAGCGGGTAAGCACGTCAATAATTGCTGAAAAACAACTAAGAAACGTCAGCCTTGGGCTGCAGCCATATGTTTCAACACTTCTCCAATTTGTTGGATTAGTTCCAAGTTGAATTTCTTTACTTTTTCGTATTCGTTGTTCTTGTTGTCCAGCTTATTCAAAACCGCCTTCAAACAAAGCTCCCGTTGCTCAGGTCCTTGGCAGTACGTCGCAACCACTGTTTCCAAGGCATCCGCGGGACGGTAACGGCAGATGATCTGGTCTATCAGTTCTTTCACGGCCATGTCGACAGTTCTTTCACGGCCATGTCGACCTCTATCGCTCAATGCAAGAAACGTGTAGAGTCTCACTCCTCGGCCCAAAGGTCTCCGTGCGCCGTTGGGTCTATGTCGAACATTTAAGCTTGAAACGCTGCCACGCCTGAAGCTTCCCACTCGTGAAGATCCATGATTCGAAGTCATGACCGAAGTATGCGACCCAGTGCGGATTGGAGGTGTCCGGGACCTGGACCGGAAGAAACTTCGACGGAACCTAATCAAAATAGTACTAAAACAAAATTCAAATTAAGAAATACCTGAGATTCTCTGGTTCTTTTGCGTTGTCATCATTGTGTCCGCACCATAAGTAATCGCAGCTGACGTTGAAAGGAACATGGTCGCAGACATCGCACACGAGCGCGATATTGAAGTTGTGACATGCACGTGCAGCGACGTAAGTCGCGGCGAGTTCTTCGGTGGTGTTCGCTGTCGTCACACGGCGTTCTAAACGTTTTATCGCGTCGTTGGTCGCGATTAGAGCGGCCTTAATGTCCGCAAGTAGTTTGGAGGATTCGGCGTCAAATTCCGAACAAACCAAGGGGGCTAAGCAAAGAAGAACGAAGAACTTCATTATGGTATTCTGAGATGATGGCCTGCAAGTTAGAGCAAGTGGCGTTAAACCCCTTGGGCGGCAGCTTATTTATGCAGTCATTTGAGAAGACGGATGGTACGTTGCAAGCCCGGGCGGTGCTTAGTTGTTTTGAGCTCAAATTTTAGAAATTATGTTAGTTCTACATTTTTATTAGTTTTTAACGGACACGGTTTATTCAAGTGTTTACGAAATAACTGTGTCGCGCCAAAAGGTTGATTAGAAACTAAGAAAAAGTAGTTGGCAGTCTTTGAAACTTTAAGGACTTTCAGGCACTCAGCAAAACCAAAGTCTGATGCTTGAAAATGACAACTGAGCAAAAGTAGTTGACAGTCTAAGCCTGTCTCAAATAACTAATGAAATGAACAATGAGGACGTTTTCTGTTTATAACTTTTTTAACTGTTTATAACTGTTTTTTTACATGTTTTAGAATAGATTTGGCCGGTTGGACATCTACAAAAATCATGTTTATGAGCTGAGAATCAAGAACTCACATTTATCCTGCAGCCCATCCTCGTAACAGCGGTCAAGACGGCATTTCTTGCAATACTGAACTGCAAGAAACCGATTTTAGGAAATGCAATTTTCAAAGCCTTTCTCACCTCCCGGCGATTCCATATTGCAATGTACAGGCTTGTCTTTGCACACCCAGTTGGCCTGTCTTCTAACAGCACGCCGGAAAAACGCAGCGCAGCTTTTGCAGCATTCGCCTCCAAAATTGCAGCAGAGAATGACATCCTTGAAGCAAATACGGCAAATTGTCATGTTAGGACGACATCTGAAATGCGGGGGCGTAATTGTGGAATTACACTCGATGTCTATACCCGGCTATACCTATAAACAGGTTGATTAAAAACTAAGGAAAAGTAGTTAGCAGTCTTTCAAACTTTAAGGACTTTCAGGCACTCATGTGTCCAAGAGCAATGTATAGACCGCGCGAGACGCGTCTTCGAAAGCCAGCGGCAATCGATCGAACCCGAATGTTTTTGCGGGAACCCGTTGATATACGGGAAAGTGCATTAAAGCAGATACTGGTCACACGTGGCCATAAGTAACGTGACAATGAGATTTCAAAACAACTCTCTAATTTTTAAAGCGACGGCTTATGATTGCTCATGTGACATCTTAGAGAAGGAAGTACTTATGGGACACAGAAACAGGTGTGTTGGCTGAAGGCCAGTTGAAAAGCGGAAGCGGAAAAGCCAAGCAATATGTACAAATTTACCCGCTCGTCAACCAGCTGCCAAATAAGTACAAAAAACATGTTTTGCTTTCCGGATCCTTCTAGAAAATTCTATCGCTATAGCTGTCATTAGAGTAGCCTTTGTAAGCCTAAACATCTCGTTTGAAACTTTGTCCGACCAAGAATTGCATCTTAACACAGTCTGGGCTTATAGGTCAGATAGGAACAGGATCAGTTCGCCCAGATACGACATGTAGCAGCCTGTTTCGGGCAGAGTTCCGTTGAAGCCAAAACCCGAGAATTGTGAATAACTGACGTGTTTGCAACGAACCGAGCGACAAACAAAGCTCCATTGAATGCGCTGCGTGAGGAATCGTGGTGGATAGTCTTAGATTCTAAGGATTACTCCCAACTAGGAATCCGCCTTTGTGCTTCAGACAAACAAGACAATAAACTCAATTTAGGTCAACTCGAGCTCAAGATAGTGACAACCTAGTGGCCATTGTAACATTTCAGAACAACCAAGTGCGACGGCAATCTTTGGTTTCAAGCCTTCTGAGTATTTGCTTAGAAGAGAGCCGCTCGTCGACCAACTTGCCACCTTGCCAAAATACAATAAACACATTTTATTTGGAACCTTCCATAATACCCCCTCCCTACGGCTAGTATCTATATCGATAGCTCTCAAAATCTTCGCAATCCTGCACATCTCGGTGCAAGCTTCGCCCAACCAAAAAATGAAGCATGTTTGAGAAACAATGTGAACTCGCGGTTTGAGCTCTCAGATCCGATAGGTACAGAATCAGTTCTCCCAGATATGACATATTGCGGCCTGTCCCAGATATAGTTTCTCTTACTTCCCACATAACGGATTTAAGCTGCTTTATGGGTCGTTGCCATTGTGGGTTTGACATGTTGAAGTCGTCTGAAACCTCCGAAATCTAAGTTTTAAACTTAAGCTTGGTTCTCTTACTTGTATGGATAACGATCAGGAGGATCATTAAGGCAACGTCCTTCTCCGAGACCACACATTTTTCGTAAAAGTGTTTCCAACCTCTGACTTCTGCGATACTGCTTAGGAGCTTCAGGGTCAGATCCGTGTAGTCCTGTGGATTTCTTATCAGCCCTGTGTCTGATTTATAACTGGACATGAAGTCTCTTGCTTTGTCCAAATCTAGGTCCACGTAGACATTGGGGAAGGAGTAATGACGTCCTGGGACTCGTTGCCGAGAGCTGTTCCAGCCGATCAAAAATGGCATCTGAAAACATCCGATCAAGAGAGAATTGGAAGCTTTGGGTTTTACGTAAACCGAGACGGCGTTCTTGAAAATACAGGTTAATGTGGGTTGGTCCAGATCTCTCAGAATTGGGGCGTTCTTCAGTAAGTTGAAGAAGACCAGCATTTCATTGAAGTAGAGCTTTTGGTGATCTGAGAATTTGTGCCAACGTTCGGATGGCTCGGATGTTCCGTGATGCTGAATTCCATGAGTTCAAAGCTTACATTAGGTTGTGCGGAATACCTTTGTGGGGTCGGTTTCTAATTTAGGTCTTCTAGCTATGAATTGATGCACGAGGCTTGTCATTGAACATAGAAGAGGCGCTTTAGAGTTGAAGGGCACTGTGGTAAGGAGGTCTGCCCGTTCTACCTTTCCAAGGGCGCTTGGTTGTGCCTTTTTCGGGCCTTTTTTCCGTGTGTCCTGAGGGAACTTATAGGCATAACGGATATCTAAATGTAAGATTGTAATCTGGTCCGGAAGTTTGAGGGCCATTTCCACTCACACTTGGCCTGAAGTCCATTTTTGTAGCAACGGTCGAGGCGGCACTTTTTACAGCAGATACCTACTAAACAAAGTTTTAGTCAGAAAGTCGAGGTTAGTCACCTTGCGAGGTCGTAGGATTACAAAGCGCAGGCATCTCTTTGCAAACCCACTCCATGTTGCTCTGCGTACAGCGTCGGAAAAACGCGGCGCAACTCTTGCAGCAGATACCTCCATAATGGCAGGAGACTTGGGCTTCTTGGACGCAAACTTGGCAGATTGGCATTTTTAAGAAAACTCGGGATCTCAGATGGCCGGGCACAAACAACGATGGCAGAAAACTCGGGATCTCACGGCCGGGCACAAACAACACGCATAACAATGCATGGCACAAAAGCAAGATTGGGCACAACTACAAGTTATTTGTAGCTTTGCACACATGATCAAAAGCTGTTTATTCCGCTTCATTATGCAACAACATGCGGCTTCGACGCCTTCTTGTTATGGACCCGTCTCGGTGGGAATCAAGTAGATTTGTCTAAAGTTGTTTTTTAAACTCGGGTCAGTTTGTTAGGTTGTAACAAAAATAAGGGAGATTTCACTGTCCGTGACGAGCTTTTCCGTGATCTTAACAATCCCAATTTTGCGCCAAAAGCCACTTTCAAGAGATCACTTGAAGTACGTTCATTGTTAGATCAATGAAAAGGTCCCGCCTTATACATTTATGCATTGTTTGCACCTGAGCTTGCTCCTTAAGCTTGGTAAGCTTGGACGACTTCTTGGTCCTACACTTAAGCACCCGATTGTTGTTGCCCGAGCGCGGCTAGCCGTTTCCCCGTGCTCATAGTCTCAGCTTTTGGTGGCCAGCCTATGTACTGCTCTGTTTTGCATGTTTTGTTCTATATCCCTGTTTTGTCCTTTGGGCGTTGGCATAGGTATTCCTGGCACCTGGCGAAATTCGGCACGCTTCGGTTGCTGGTTTCGCTATTGCTAAAATCGATAGTAATAGGAAGGACATTGCTGCTGCTTTCCAACTACGATGAAAATATTGAAAAAGCCATAGAACTTTAATGTTTACTTGCTGAAACTTATTTGGACCGCATCTCCAGAAGAAACCGTGACCGGTGTTACGCCATTGGCGCGCTTTTCGATTGCGCGCTTTTGCAGGCAGGCAAATGCATCGTTTCCCAAGCACTTCGAACAGGCCTCAACTTGCGACCAGCGGGGATAGTACTACAGGGCGACACATGCTGCATGGCTTAGGCTTAGGTTTGGGCTTTTGCCTAGTTTTTGGAGCGCCGAAGGCGCTGTAAACTGTAGGCTTCGCATTAAGGACAGGCTTCGACCTGCAAACAGGCTTAGGGGCTACCGCAGACGACTGCCTGTTTTTGGCGCCACAGGCAATTCTGACGGGGTGTGTAGGGACACGGGTAAAAACTGCGAACAGCGGGGATAGTACCGCACGGGTCTTTTCGTGCAGGCTTAGGCTTGGGCTTGGGCTTTTGCCTAGTTTCTGAAGCTGTGAACTGCAGGCCTCGCACTGCAAACAGGCCTCCACCTGCAAACCGACGTATTTCAAACATCCGGGATGCCGCACAGGTAAAAACTGTCCCCGCTTAAACAAGATTCAACCTGAAAAAAGCAAAAAAGCGCGCTACGGTGTAGGTAATCCCGTGACCCGCGGACAATCCAAGCTCTAGAAATGTCAGGGATTTTAGAATATCCAGTCCTTAGATTCTTAGTCTCGGGTTCCAATAGTTTGGGTCCCTTATTGTTTCCGGGTTCTGGCGGCTTTTACCGGAGATCCAAGCAAATTCTTGTTCCGACATTTCTGAGCCTACATTTTTTTTCTATTTACCGCTTGTTTTTAACTGTTTTGCATTTTTCTCAGTAAGCGGAAAACAGCTAATTTGATGTATTCCGTTCTACGTTTCCGTTTGTATTCACGTGGTTACTGGTCGGGACAGTATTGATCTTCCAGTTAGATCCAGTTAGACTTAAATTTCGCAGTTTCAGATCACACTTGTGAGCATCACTATGTCGTGTCCAGTTTGCTTCAAATTCGTTGAGACTGGCAACAACTTTGGAGACATCTGCTGCAAAGGTTGCGCCGCGTTCTTCCGCCGCTCTGTCCGAGGCAAGAAGACATGGGTCTGCAAGCACATCAATGATTACTGCCAAATGATGTGCTCCGGAGGTAAGCTTAATTTTAGCTTCAGGCATTGAATTTTAACCAAGGTTTTCAGAACATTCTTGTAAGAAATGTCGACTTGAACGTTGCTATACGAATGGACTCCAGGCGTCATGTAAGTTCTTAGACCATCGAAGCGTACTTCCATTTTCGCGGTTTTAGTTATCCGTCATCCCAAAGAGCTCACCGTTATTGAAGCGTCCCCAGCTTTGAAGAGCGACCACCCCATGCAGATTGTAGGTCCAAAAGCGACTTTTAAATGCTTAAAACTACTTTTAGACATTCTATTTACCAAGGAGGTTCACAAGGATGTCGAGCGTGAACCAGAGTCAAAACTGCAACTGGCCCTGAACCTTACACTTATGACATGTTCTTTTGACCCCAGAACACCTCTGCTATCTTCAATGACAAACGCTGTCTAGGAGTTCTTTGCCAGAAGACCTCCGCTGGAACATGACTATCAAAAGGTAACATTCGAGGAGACATCTAAGTTGTGACCAGTCAGAACGTTAGTGGAGGTTCGGCCACCACCGATTGCTCGTCTACCGCGAAATGCAGTTGGCTCCGATTTTTCAAGACCTTAATCATGCAGTATTCGAAAGAATGTTTAAGAACTCCGTCATGATCTACATAAGACTCCCATGCCTACTTATACCAGTCCAGCTTTCCGTGTGCTTCAGATGCAGTTCATTCTCGGATACAACAACACTCGTCAACGAGTCCCGGGACGCTATTACACGTTTCAAGGAATTTATGGGTTCCTTCTCATCCGGAAACTCGCTTTGCAGGCGGTCTCAGGACTACACGGAGATGGGCAAGAAGGTTCTTAGCAACATCTTACAGGCGGATTCTGCTTCACACTTCTATAGACGCTGTGTGCACTCAGAGAAGGATATCGCCTTAATCATCGTGCTGATAGTCATTCATGCAAGTAAGGAAGACCTCAACTCGAGTCCCCTTTATCCTGAGTTCCAGACGACTTCGACAAATCTAACACAGAGTGGCAGCGACCCATAAACAGCGACCCATTGACCGATTTTAGGTGCTAAGCACACTTCAGTAGTTCCACAAGAGCGTGACCATGTTTGCTCTCAAGCAGATTTGGGAAAGTGCACCAAAAGGTCATCTGATAGCGCTACATGTAACTACACGGGGAAAATGACCGCGTGACATCACTTCTTCTTACAAGACTGCAATAGCCCAGTTCCTTGTTTTAGAAAGTCTACTTTCCGAGTCCCTCCTCACACTTGTTATTGCTCATTTTTGTTATGCGTGTTCAACTATGCAGCCAACTCAACTTCGAGCGTGAACCTACGAGTAAAACTTCAGTTCTATTTTCTTCTAACTGCTTTTGTTTGTCGCAGCGACCTAAGCAAACAAGGGAATGCCCATAAACGTGTAGCCGACCTGAAAACAACGGTGAACCCTCACTTTTAGGAGCTACACGTGACATTGTTTGAGGCTAATTTGGATGCTAAGGTCAAAAACAACTTCCCAATGACTCCAACTGACGTTGCGCGCTTATTTCCACATGTTATCCCCGCCAGCTGTTTTCCACGTATAACGTGTTTGGCAACGTCCACGTCTAGACGGCTAGCGCCAATTTATCGATCAATTCGTATTCCACGTGCTGAAATTTGAAAGTTCGAAATTTGGAGAAGACTTGCCCTTAAGAACTTGATTAACGGATCGGACCAACTACGCGCCCTTTAGGTGCGTAGTTGCTCGGTCAGCCAGCTTATTGACAACGCGGCCACGCGTAGTCTGCGGTGTTGATCGTCGGTTGTACCTACGCCGGGACGTGATTTAGTAGGCCTCTGTTTGCTAGCTTGTTTTCCTCTTTTCCTCTGTAGACTCAGTTCTATGTATTTGGCCAGCTTCACTTGTTTTCGGGTTCTCCTGTTTCCACGTCGTGGTCAGCCGCGTGACTGGCATTAGCCATTCTTATTGCTTTCTCTCTATCGCTCACGTTCTTCTTCATAATAAGCTTGGAATTATTCATTTTTGCTCTGTTCCAGAAGATGCCAGCGTGCCTAATTTGCTTCAAGAAGACCGCGTACATCTGCTATAACTTTGGGGGCATCTGCTGCAAAGGTTGCGCCGCGTTCTTCCGGCGTTCGGTAAGGCAGGACTCAGATTGGAGGTGTAAGGCGATCTCTGAGGTCTGTCGACCGCAGGTTTTTCAAAGTAGGTTTCTGGCTTTGTGATAAAATAGTAAAAGTAAGGTTTTTCAGGTGCGAGCTGCAAGAAATGTCGACTGGAGCGTTGTTATGAAAACGGTCTTCAAGCGAAATGTGAGTTTCTGTAAGCTTCAACTGTTTCCGGGCAACTCACTAATCGGTGGCCGTGGCCGACTTGGAAAACGGTCGGCCGGTCCTTCGATATCGTGACTGAGTCCGTGGCCGACCTAGGAAACGCTGTCCGAGTCCATGGCCGACCTTTTCCCGAGTTTGCTACCGGTGACCGGGCCTAAGAGACGGTGGCCATAGCCAATGTACAAAATATAGCCGACCAGGGAAACAGGGCCGATGGTTTCCTAAACTCGACCCCTTCCTAGGTTCACCACGACCGCCGTTTAGTGCATTCTCGTTTCCGATACCACCTAAGATAGATTCTAATGTTGCTCTTTAGACGTCCGAGAAGCCAGAGTTCCAAAGTACGATTCCCGAGAATCATCGTCAAGTTCCACCTCGCTCGCACTCGTAAAAAGGCCTATGCCTCAAAGTGACATATACAACGATAGAACGCCGATTCTCTCCGCGATGGTCAGCGTCGTTCAAGAGTGCTTTAAGAGGAAACCCAAACTGGAAAGAGACTTTAGCAAGCATTTCGGAACATCAGAACCAGCCAACCGCTATTGGAGAGTC
>KN167089.1:0-15829 GCA_000757745.1 Steinernema scapterisci
AATTACAATAGAAACTTCGAACTTTGTGTCCAGGCTGTTTTCGCGACTCTGAAGTACGTCCTCAAAATGAAGAAATCGGGATCAGGCAACAAAAACCCCTTTCGGGTGATTAGGTCCGTCCTCATCTACTGCACTCCGCCGAACCTGTTCTTGATCATTTCTGTAGGTTAGTTTCCAACTTAAAGTTTCAAGCTTTTTCCTTTGCCTTCTTTAGCTGAAGTACTCGCATTATTTATGACGTTCCAAGGTTCGCTTTTTGTCTCAGACTCTGATATAGCCCAAGAGGTTTCATTGTTCTGCCATCTTATTGTTATTCCAACATGCGAAGGATTCAGCGAGGTTCGGCTCAGAGGATTCAAAGAACGGTCAAATCAAAATTTGCTTTTTTAGATCCGCATGTTTGTCACTTGTTTCACGACGATCTTCGCCTTTCACGAGTATCGCGCTGCCATCGTTTCCTTAGCGATGATGATCAATCGTTCTGTGCGACGGAAGGAGAAGACGAAAGTGGTTGCAGTGAGCAGAAGCAGTGTTGCGGGAGGTGTATCTCGCTCAAGCAAGAGAACTCATGCGTAAAAGATAGATTTGGTCCATGGGAAATCACATAAAAGAACCAGATTCCTTCTGTTTATTAAGCGGTCAGCTCCAGGCCACTCCTTGTTACGGGTTGAGGACGTCAGAGCAAACAAGGTCAGGTTAATCGTCCTTTGGTTTCTCCCTCTTTCAGTACCAACAGACGCCTTTCCTAAGCACCGACAATTCCGCAATCCAGAAAACATTTCCTTATCGAATCTCGTAATTTAACCGTTACAAGAACCCCGCACAAATACTCAGAAATTCAGCGATATATTCAAAACACCACCTGAAAACCTAATTATCCTTATCGACATCAAAGATTTATTCATGATGCGGATCTATGGCGGGGAGCCGGCGTATAAGCAATAAAACTCAGTTCTGCTAAGAACGGCTTCTAGGAACGCTTCTTTCCAACAGTCGAGAGTCTAAGGCACGCGCTCAGGATCAAATCACATTGAATAACGGCGTTTACATACACGTATCTACACGTAAGTTCCTCAACAAACGCTGTCCATCTTCGTCGAGGAAACCATCTTCGACGTCGGCTCCACTTTAATCACCGCTGGCCTGCACATCATCGTGTTCAGGAACTGCGTTGTGGCTTCGCGGTACTGGGGAAACGCCAACAAGGCGCAGGCGAGGCTGATGAACAATCGGATCTGAAACACGAGTTCTTGTACCCAATTCGAACCAATTAACCGTCATACCATAATCGTGTTTTTCGCGAAGTACATCAGAATATTCGATTCTCCGTGACTCATTCTCTGCGCTTCGGTGATGGCCGTCATGCGCAATGTGTCCACCATAGAACAGCCGGAGGCACCTGAAATCGCAAAGTCAGAAAATCCAGACTTTTCGGACCTGAACTCACAGATCCCGAGGACGAGGAACACGTTCGGCGTAGTGCAGTAGATTAGCACAGCTTTCAGGCTTGTGCGGTTTCGTTTTTCCGTGCTTGAGGGCTCCTGCGTCGACGGATTCTTGATGAAGAAGAGCACGTAAGCGGTCTAAACATAGAACACTTCAAATCGGTTCCTCGAACGCGTTTCTTACCCGAAAGTAGCAGGTGAACATGACGCTGATGAGGCAGAATTCGACGACGAATCTGAAGATATCGTGCGCGCGGATCGCGGCGAGGCTGTTGATGATCTCCATCTCCTCGATGTACATCGCGAAGCCGAGGATGACGGAGACGACGTTGCCGGCGATGAAGCTGATCCACATGTTCCTGAAACGCCAGAAATCAGATTCCAATTCCAGGCCACACACACACTCACCTCTTGGAGAACAGATCCCGGAATCGCATCGGTCTTGAAAAACACAAATAGGTGAGGGCGATGAGGAGAGTTCCTTGGACTTCGTGGAGGACGAGCGCTGGGAAGAGCATGAAGACGTGGATGAAATTGTCGATCAGGACGCCCCTGAAATCGAGATAAACTGGGCTCCAAGCCAAGATTCCAACTTACGTTTTTCCGATCAGCGCGTCGTCGAGCAGAGGGTCGAAAAGCGGCCGAAACAGGCTGTAGAGGGCGCAGATCAGCCCGGCCATGCAGAGATTCAGCGTGTAGGTCCGGATCAGCGACGATCGGACGAATTTGAGCGAGAGGAAGACGATGAAGGTGGCGAGGACGACGGTTCCGTACTGGACGAACTTCTTGATGTAGAACAGGTAAATCTCGATCTCCTCGAAAACGTGGTGTTCGTGCGTCATGCTGAAACCGAGAGAATTTAATAAGCGAACAAGCGGAGAAAAGAAAGAAACACGCGGCAGTCGAAAGCAGCTGGAATGGGTGGGCACAATAGAGTACTGGACGCAATTCACCTGGCCGTCGATCTCCCAAGCGGCATAAAGCCAGGGGAGATTTGTGGCCTAGCGGAGGTTCACCTGCTTGGGCGAGCTTAGGTAAAGGTTTCGTCTGGCATAAAATGATATTATAGAGAGTTTGCAATAACGAATGAGTCTCTCTTCCAGCGGAAATTAGGATAAACATCATCGGAAGAGCGAGAAGTCAAACCCCAACGTTTAAAGACAACTTTCGCGGTTGAATTGCCGAATGAAACGCCACCCAGATCGAAGCAGTCAAAGCAGTAACGCGCGTTAGCCCTTAATTGATCAACGCACGCGTATATCTACGCCCATTTAGGAGACGTAAGCAGCTATGTTGACTTGATTGAATTACCAGCGAAAGTTCTCCTAAGCTTCTAAGTCCAAACCAGATGAAAAACAACTTGGAAATGAAATTTTTAACGCAAAGTTGTTCTTTGTTTGAACTCACAGATCAAAGTGCTCCCTGAAACAGGCGTGTATTTAGGACAGCTATCTTTAGAAGGCCTATGACGCTCGCGAGCTCCCGAAGAATGGCTTCCTTAGCAATCCCAGCCCAAATGCGACCTCTTCTAGATCCAGCACACGTCACCCCAAACCCAACACGCGCACAATAGGACATTTACCACTCAGGTTGTTAGCCCGAAGAACCGAGCAATTATGCGGAATACGCCACATGACAGAGGGGAAATTCCGTCATCGCTTGTTCACGATTGACTCAAGAATTGGTGTTCGCAAAGCCCAGACTAAATAGGATACATATAGAGCTCATATCCGGGTCCGCCTACAGAATTCTGAAGTTACCGTATCTGGAGAGAATACAAAAAATAGTTTCCGCGGAGCTGACTTAATACTACAAACAAACAAACGCAACGACGTGCCGAGAAACACCCACGAATCGCGAATCTGTGTAAATATATTTTACAATCTGCCAAACGTTTAAATCAAGAAAACAAGCAAAATGTAGGTTCAAACCAAAATTGTACAGATCAACGCTTCAAGCGAAGAATCGGGTACTGAAGAGCAAAAGCAGATGAGCGAGGGAAAATTAGTAGTGTTTAGCGTAAAACCAACGCAAACAACGAGTCGAGTAACACTATGGTTGCTTAGCAAGTGCTAATTACGGTGGCTTGTTGTGTAGAACTCGGAAGCAGGTGTTTCGTAAAATATCGCTGAACCCAGAACAGCTCCTACGGTACAAAAATTAAAATCCAGGATCACAAACTCCATCAATAAAAAAATTAATGGTTTTGCGAAGTTTGTCAATAAACGTTTTGAACTCTTGAAATTCGGATATGGATTCTTGAGTAGACGACTTTTCAATGTATCCCAACTCATCGAAATTTATATGCACGAACGCACCTTTTCATTTTTTTATAGTTTGGTCGCTGATTTCGTTGGGTTCAAGGCGTTTACGTGCCAAACGCTAGGCGCAAAAGAGCCAAAAAATCCGTGCCTGGAAAGCCGAATTTTTGATGGCGGAAGGGTTCCTCTTCGATGACTGACCCACTTGTCAATTGCAACTGACTGGTGTTTCACAACGGCAAAAAGCACATTACACTGTTTTGATGAAATCTCACGAGTTGATCCCGCGTTCGCGATGTTATTTCGGTCAAGCGGACTTTTTTGGTTCTGAAGCTATCGTTTTGAACGTTTTGACAGATTAGTTAGGTCGACGCAATGTCATGTTTCTCCGCTTTCTGTCGCCCCTTGCGAGTGATCCCGATTCTGTTCTGTGGATTAGCTTTTTTGTTGATTTTGTTCCTATTTAGCCATAGATCGCTTCTTGGATCGTAAGTTGACATTTCGAATAACGCGAATCAACGTTCTTTTCAGCCCAACCCACTCCTTCCGACCTTCGCCAAGCAGAGAAGTCCGAGGAACGCGGATCAAAACATTCCAGAACGGGATTCAACCACCAAACGAGAATTCATCAGCTCCCGTCGTTTCGGAAGATCCAGGACTATCCGACGTTCGGCCAGGCCGAAAACTGCTTCCAAGAAAGAATATGGAAGTGTGCAAGCCGATCCACGGACGAATTACGGTCTTCACTGCTATGGATCAGGCCTCAGTTGATGTGTAGGGGCTTCGCAACTCGCGTGCTTTAATTAATTCTCTTGTTTCAGTCGCTATGGATTCGCCCAACGTTCTCTTGAATGCTACTTGGCGTCGACGAACTACACCTTCGTACAGGTGAACTTGGACCAGGACGAATTGGTGAATAGGCACTGTAATCACAAAACGGTTAGTTGGATATTTTGAATTTCAGGCCGAAGCCACGGCTTCACGGCTCCTAGTACTTTGCCAGGAGAGGCGCGCGAGCGATATATGTCAAGAGGACAGTTAGCGGGGGCGGCAAAGTGCCGGTCGCTGCGCACAGCGAACATCATGCTTTCGTCCTCAATTCGTAATCACCTATTTCCAGGCTTATTTCAAGAAACACTGCGCCGCCGCCGTGTACCTGAAACACACCGACTGGATGCTGGTTCTGGACGCCGACACCGCCGTCGTCAATCCCAACCATTGCATCGAGGAATACATCGACGACCGAGTGGATATGGTATTCTACGAGCGCTTCTTCAACTGGGAAATTGCGTGTGGGAACTACATTGTACGTCAGCACTTAACCTGTCATCTTTTAAGCTCCATTTCCAGATCCGAAACTCCGAACAAAGCCGTCGCTTCCTGATGGAATACGCCAACATGGAGAGTGAACCGTATAAACCCGGAACATGGCTAGGATTTGACAACGGTCCTCTTCAGGTAAAGGAAGTTCTCAATTATGGCTTTTCACGAGTATTTAGATCCTGATCCTGAAGCACGTGATGCCGTACGCGAAGCACATAACGGAGATCTGCAGCAACCTCTGGCACAAGTCGACGTCCTACGAAGAGTACACCGCCTATCTCCTCTGCGTGAAAATGGCTCTTGGTACTTCTGAAATCGAGTTCGGAATTCCCTAATTTCGTATTTTAGGTGAGCAGCGAATCTGGCCCGGAAAACTCCGAATCATGAAACGAGCCCACGGATGGGTGCGCGACGGATGGGCGACGTCGGATTTCTGGACCGACAACGACTTTATGCTGCATGGGTGGAAAGTCCATGATCTTAAAAGTGCGCCAGAACTTCCATTTACGGTCAGTTGCTATTTAATGACATCCTTCAGAAATCCGAAATTCTAGGAAGACTTCATAGTATCCGAATGCGGCCGCGGATATTCCGGATGGCACTACAACTTGGAAAAGAAGAAGAGCAGCGAAGAAATCCGGAAAATGCTCGCCGGCTTTGAACGCGAGATGCAGAATTCGCATCCGAAAGAAGGAAGAACGCCGTATTTCCTGACGGGTCCTGATGTCGGAGACTGTTATCCTCATTGCGAGGACTTCTAGCCTAATAAGAATCTTATTCCCTCCGTGACGTCTTCCTTAGAACCGAGTTTTCGACGCCCACAATCTTAGTCGCGACCTTCACGTTGTTGTCGACCACTTCGAATCACAGTTTTCGTTTCACGTCCCGGCACATCTTCACGATTCCTTCGCGGTAGTTGCTGAACGCGATTAGCGCCGACACAGAGTTCACGAAGAAGCGCAGCTGAAAAGGTGTCAGGTGGTTTTGAAACTCGGGCTCTCTTGGCTTACCATAACAAGGTGATCTGTGACTTTGATGATCGGTCGACAGCCGCCTTGGGACATTCCTCGCGCGAGGTGGAACATTGCTTTCTGTGCGATGCACAGAGATCCGGCTGTAAATAAGAATTTGGATACGGTGTTGAGGGTTGTTTCATACACGCGCTGATGACAAGCAGGCAGACGGGCGGCGTAAAATAGATCAAAACACTCTTCATGACCGTCCTCTTCTGTTTCTGGTATTTTACGGCTCCCATGGTTTGGACAAGGGTCACACTGTCCTTCTTGAAGACGACGATGTAGAAGGTCTAAACACGGAATAAATCTAGGATTTTCAGGCTGAAACTCACAAATAAGTAGAACAGAAACATGGTGATGAAGAGGAACATCTGCGATCCGAGGCGAATGGACGTGTGGATGTTCATGAGAGTCATACTGTAGAGGCCGGGTTTGTAGATGCGTTCTGGGAACTCGATGGACGCCAGAAAAACAGCGACGATGTGGCCTCCGAAGACACACCATCTTACAGTTCTGAAAGCAATCGATTGAGCAGGCTTTCAATTTGAATCTCACCTTTCCGTGTAGTACTTCTGGTACTGTATAGGTTTCACGAAGCTGAAGAACGTTAGGACGATGCTCAGCGTTCCCTAAATTTGGTAAATGTTGAATGTCGTCGTCAAGAGGAGCATCTGCGGGAGCCAATCGCGAATATCCTGCTTGTCGCTTTCGAACGAAGGAGTTATTATGTTCCGGGCAATCTTGTAGGTGGCGCAGATGAAGCTGGGAATGGCGATATTGAGAGAATAGATCTGGGAGAGCGAATAAGGGACGTATTTAAGCGATAAGAAGATGATGGTGACGTTGACGATTCAAACGGAATACACGAGAATGCCGTCAAAGGTCTCGAAGAACGCCTCGATTTCTTCGACTTTCATCCTGAAAAATCGGTCTTGGATATTTGCTTAAATCCACATTTGCAGTTTGGAATAACAAGCTAACTGTTTATGAATATAACACGCGGGACAATGGGTTTGAGAGCTCTTATACTCGCCAATAAAACAGCTGCGCATGATAATGGGTCTTTAATTCAACAATGGTCTTTGTGCTGTAATGAGTGACGTGTTTATTGGGAGTTCTTAATGAGGCATAAATCAAGCTCCGACTTTTGAAAGACGCTTCTGGGTCAAGGCGCGGTTCCTATGCATAAGAATGCCATAAAAGGAGCTCTGTATCTTTTTCGGGCAGCGCCAGTGGATCTCTGTATTCCGCATGCCTGCTTGCCGGCAATGCTGGCTAACAACAAGACCGCCTGGCGTCACACAGAAATTAAATTGGGAAAGCAGAAACCATCCGTTGTCTGTGAATCCCGGAACAAACACTTGGAAGCCGCGTCTGATCATTCTGGCCGATCCTCCATCTTTGAAACGGTCGCTCCCAAACGAGATGCTTATCCCTTGAGTTGTTTTCACCAATGATGTTCGCAGTCGACAGCAACGAACGGGAAACGTTGCACGGTTCAAAAGTGCAAGTTCGCATCGAGCTGATTTACAAACGCGAGCAAGACAATTTGCCCTTTTGTGCATCCGACTCAATCCATACATACTTCCATCTATCTGACCCTCCCCATGTTCCTGTTCAACCCGATTCAAATATTTGTTTCCAGTCAAGTTTCACACACCACAATTTTATTTTATACATATTACAATTATCACAATTACATTACTACAGACTAAACACAGGTTAAACTGCCCAATGAGACTGTTTAGGCTTGAGGGTTGGTGAACTTCTCGCCGGCGTAGATGGCGTTGGCGCCGAGTTCCTCCTCGATACGAAGAAGCTGGTTGTACTTGGCGAGACGCTCAGATCGGCAGGGAGCGCCGGTCTTGATCTGAAATGAGAAGTTGTAGATACGATCTTAGTTATCCAAGATTCTTACCTGTCCAGTGGCGAGACCAACAACGAGATCAGCGATGAAGCAGTCTTCGGTTTCTCCCGAGCGGTGGGAGACCATGACGCCCCATCCGTTGGCGCGCGAGAGCTTCGCGGCCTCGATGGATTCGGTGACGGATCCGATCTGGTTGACCTTCAGGAGAAGGCAGTTGCACGACTTCTTGTCGATGGCCATCTGGATGCGCTTGGGGTTGGTGACGGTGAGATCGTCGCCGACCAGCTGGATAGAGGTGGCGGCCTTGAGCTTGCTCCAGTTCTCCCAGTCGTCCTGGTCAAAGGCGTCCTCGATGGAGACGACGGGGTAGTCCTTGATGAAGGACTGGTAGAGCTCGGCGAGCTCGTCTCCGGAGATCCACTTGGAGGCGTCCGAGTTGGGGTTCTTGAAGTCCAGGTCGTACTTCTTCTCGTTCTCCTTGTAGAACTCGCTGGCGGCGACGTCCATGGCGATGGAGACCTTGCCGGTGTATCCAGCGAGTCCGATGGCGGTGTTGAGGAGGTCGAGTCCTTCCTTGTTGTCCTGGATGTTGGGGGCGAATCCTCCTTCGTCTCCAACGGCGGTGGCGTCCAGGCCGTAGCGCTTCTTGATCTCCGACTTGAGGTGGTGGTAGATCTCAGATCCCATGCGCATGGCCTCCTTGAAGCTCTTGGCGCCGACGGGCAGGATCATGAACTCCTGCATGGCGAGCTTGTTTCCGGCGTGCGATCCTCCGTTGATGACGTTGAAGGCAGGCACGGGAAGGACGACCTGGGTGACGCCGGCGAGGTCGGCCAAGTGCTTGTAGAGCGGAACCGACTTGTGGACGGCTCCGGCCTTAGCGACGGCGAGAGACACACCGAGGATGGCGTTGGCTCCCAAGTTCGCTGAAAAAAGGCGAATTGAATATTTGGAAGATAAAGGAAATTGACTTACACTTGTTCTCGGTTCCGTCGAGTTCAATCATGAACTTGTCGATGGCCACCTGGTCGACCACATCGAAGTTCTTCGCGATGAGGGCCGGGGCGATCTTGTCGTTGATGTTGGCGACGGCCTGCAGGACTCCCTTGCCGTGGTGGACGGACTTGTCCTGGTCGCGGAGTTCGAGGGCTTCGTGGACTCCGGTGGAGGCTCCGCTGGGAACGGCGGCGCGGTGGATGCCCTTTTCGGTGTAGAGGTCGACTTCGACCGTGGGGTTGCCACGGGAGTCGTAGATTTGGCGCGCGTGGATGCGGGTGATCGGCATTCTCGGTTCTGGAATCGAGCGCAAATGAGATTGTTTCAGAGTTTCAATACACGCAAATTAGAGTTCCAATAGTATCACGGGAATTCGGTTATGAAATCGTCCCCTCAAGAACGACTGCAGAGATCCATAACACGGAAATCACAACGGTTCGCGGCACGGGAACATAAAGGCAAATATTTAACGGCGATGGAAAAACGGACTGCTGCAAACTTGCATCAGCTTCGTCAGCACCAGCGCCGGCAGCAGCGGAGGGCGATAGGAATGGCAGCGAAATTGATTTGAGCAAGCGAGGGGAGAGAAGCACGAAGGGAGAGAAGCACGAAGGGAGGAGTGCCCTTGAATGCGCACAGAGCGGAGAATATCGGCGAGAAAAAACGAAATGCGAAGATTGCACGTTGGCGCTGGCTCCTCGTCGGTGTTGCCTATCGCGGCTATCGGAATCAATAAAAGTGAGCAAAAATGGAAACGCGGCGAAGAAGGCAGCGGTGGCGATAACAGATTGCAAAGCAGCAGTGGCCGTACTTCTCCAACAACTCGACTGATTTAAACGCGATTTCAACGCAAAAACAATCCATTTCGACGCGTCGCCGAGCTAAGGACAACAGAGCGGACAGGTGCCAGAGCACGGCGCTAGGCGGAGTGCCGTCGAGGACGACGTGCCGATGGGGAGAAAACGAGGCGAATGCGGCTTTTGCTGAAGCTGCGAGGCGAGCGAGTGGCGTGATCGCCGCGCCGCTGCGAACTGGTTGCAAGTTGGCATCGCGGAGAGGGGAGGCGAGCGAGAGGCGAAGAGGGAGGCGGAAGCGAGAAAGTCACGTAGGAAGTGCGGACGAGTTTGCTTTTAGGGAGGAGATGGGGAAACCTTTTGATACGCTCGAGGAGGAGAGGAAGAGGAGAACTTTGGTTTCTGATCGAAATCGAGATGGAGTCATGATTGGGTCGATGAGACCATTTAGGAGCGACCGCGTGGGGAAGATTTTGTTTTATGGGCGAAGTGAAGTTAGAGGAGCAAGATTGAGAGAGAAATTGGTGAACTTTGAGCTCTGCAGCGACGCGGAACGAGCGGAGAGAACTGTGGATGCCGCGGCGACGCGAAAAACAGGCAGCGAACGAGCCTGATGTATACATGGGATACAATGCACAGGGTGTGGAATGAGGCAGTTTATAACAAATCGATCGTGAAAAAATGTTCCCAAGACCAGAAGAAAAATAGGGTGATGCGCAGTAGCTTCCAGCATATGGCGTTTGCACGTCCCGCAGCTGAAAACAGGTGAAAGTACGCGTGAATAAACACGGGATACGGAAAAATATTTTCCTTGCCAGCAAAGGCCAAACAATAAGCGTGAGGCGAAGAGTCCGAAAGTCAAGAAATCGAGTTGAAGAATAACCATATTTGGACATCCTGAAAAGCTGAAAGGCAGAGACCAAGAGTTCAAATAGTGAGAAGATCATAAGGGAACAATAACGACCAAACAATCCAAAAAAATCTATTTTTCACACATATTAATAGAACAAACAAAAATAGAGGTTAGTTGAGGCCAACAGCGGACTCTTCAAGTCATTGCGTTGAGGAAGTGGTCAACGCTTACGTCTCCGTCACCGGAGGCTAACGCGCTGAGCTCCACGGACGCGTTGAGCAGCCGTTGGACGTCGAAGCTGAGCGAGGGATCTTCTGGGTCCAATGGGTTCGAGCTGTCAAAGAGGCTTGAGTAGTCCATGTAGTGAAGTCCATGGTCTTGCGGCGCATCTTCTGGGACAGCTTGGTCCTGTTCTTCTAGTTGCTGCAGGAAGTTCGTGCCCGCGTTCGCTAGAGCGTGAGCTTCTCGGCAGTGGAAACATGCCTGGAAACAGAAGTTAAAGTATGTACAAGAAAAGCCCAGAACTCACGTTCGTGCAGCGTCCGATGTCTTCATGGTCTTCCAGCTTCACTTGAAATTCTTCTGTCGGTTTTGTCGCCTTCTCCGGATCCTGCTTCACTGGACCTCTTCCTTCCAACTTCTCGTTCCTGTGCTTCTTCCAGTATCGGCTCACGGTGGCTTTGCTCATCTTCGGGCCGCCTTGATTCATGATCTCCGTGCAGATCCATTCCATGTTCTTGCCGCCGTGAGGTCGTTTCCGTCCCCCCAGGGCTTCCTCGTACTGCTGGAAGATGGTCTGACCAAGTTCCGACTCGAAAAACGCCGAGATTTTATCGCGATTGACTTTTGAGGTCATCCTGGAAAATGGCAACGGAATGAGTACACTATTCAACGTTGAGTTTACGCGAGCTCGATAGATTGAAGCGCGTAAATGTGACACTATACTCGAGAATGCAAAATTAGCCAAACCCACATTTTTGAAGGACATGATTATGACAAAAGTGAATAAACGCGCAAAAAAGGGAAATAGTCGCTGGGACTGCCAAGAACATCTGCCTACACTTCGATTCAAATCGCCACGAAAGCTGAAAGCGCTGGAGATCTGAAAACCGAGTGAAACGTTTCAGATTTCCGCGTCCCTACATCGTAATCTCATCGCGCCACCGGCGCTTTTCGTGGAGAGACCCGACCGATCTGCCGCACGTTCGATTTCCGAAATGATCGAAGTCTCGTTGAGATTGGTGCTTGGCTTTTTTGAGACTGACGATGGATCCGTCCCGACCTGTCTACAGTGTGGGCCAAAAAAAATAATCACTGGCCAGACACCTTCGTCGGCTCCCGTTTGACGGTGTCTGGAACCGATTATTCGTTGAGATCGCGTAGCAGACGGCCGGTCGGTCTAGACATCATTTGTATGGAAGCACGACCGGTCACTGGCGCTGATTCCGCTTCAAATTGACCAATTCTAGACAAATCATGGCCAAACCGACCGGTCATCTGCTGTGCGACCGCCACGAATGATCGGTTCCAGACACCGTCAGACGGGAGCCGGCGAGGGTGTCTGGCCAGTGATTATTTGGCCCACACTGTAGAGACATTGTCTAGGACAGAATGTCCCTCCCCGAAACCACATCTCCCTGCCAAAAAGCCAAATTTACAATGCAGATCCGACTTCAGAAATCCTGTCTTATGCTGTCGAGAACGCCGCGCATCGACTGCCCATTCTTCTTCGGCGGCGCGAAAGTGTTTCCCTTTATCCACCGATTCTTGGTCTTCTGCAGCATGTTTGGATTTTGGACGTCGGAGTCAATCTCGAACTCTTCGTAACTCTTCTAGAATGTGGCTTGAGCTAAGAAAGTGATACAAAGGAAACTTACGGCGTGGGAAACGTGCCGTCTTTTGGAATTCTTTGCGGAACTTTGTAATCCTTTGCGTTCGTTCTTGTGGAATGATGATCCGTCGACGCTAAGTTGATAATCTTGGCATGTATTCAGGTGATCCGTGCTCGCACTGCTAAGGATCGACTCCAGCGACAATTCCGGGTTCGGATGAAGAAGAAATCGCGTCACTTCCCGTTGAGCGATGGCCACAGCGTCGGCCGGAAACACGTCGGTAGGCTAAAACGTGCACAAACAGGTTATAAAACGAATATTTTAGGCAAATTACCGGGAACAAATGCAGCATCGCGTAGGTCGCTTGAAGAGCTTCCGGCGACTCCGGTCGTTCCACGACGGTGCTGCAAACCTTGAAGACCGTCATGAAGTGCTTGAAGCGCGTTCTGAACTTCTCGAAATCGCTGACCCGTTCGCCGTTGATGTCCAGGATATTGTCGCCCACCATGTAAGCGTTTGATGCGACCGAGTTTCGGTCAACCTATAGGAACATGCTTATTCCAGCTTCCTTTTTCAGCTATCAGCCTACCCTTTGGACGCAGCACTTCCCTCGGAACGTCTTCAGCGCCATTCCCAAGTGGACGTCGTCTCGCTTCCTCAAGATCGCCGTGAAGTAGCAGTAACCATCGATGCGCCTCAAGCCGATTTCCCTCGCACGGTCGACGGAAACTGGAGTTCGGTCAGTTACTCTGCTTACGTTTATTTTTACCTAAAATGTAGTTTTAAGGAATTACCGGGATCTTCATTCACCTTTGGCATGTATGCTTTAATCAGAATGCTGACATCCTGCGGAGAGCTGGGAACCTTGCTGTTGATGTCCACGATTTGATCGCCGACGACGAAGCTGAAGATGGATTTCGACTTTGAAGAGATGCTGCGGACCATAAGATTCTCGCAGAGCTTCAAGTCAAGCTTATCGGTGCTCCACTCGACGATGACGTTTCGTCGAGTGGAGGCAAAGTCGATAAGCGGATGGTAAGCCGACGTCATGCTGGAATCAAAGAGGATCTGGGATCAGAGAGGAAGATGGCCGGAGAAGCAATGACCGACCGCTTCAAACGGAGAGAAACGTGGAAATGCAAGACGCGGATCCAGACAAGGTCAAAAGAAGTCTAGACAGCGTCTGCTCACGTATACACAGGTAAATGCGTCTAAGCTTGTGCAGAAGTAATCGAGTTCATTTTTAAGCTTGCAAGTGGAATCGAGCGGTCGGTTGGTCGATGGCCTCTGAAGCACTGCTTCTGCAGCGACCCGTCCGACCAACCAGAACCAATGCTTCTGATGCGCCGGCATCACTTTCTGGCATTGCTTTCGTTTATATAAGCCATCTTCAACCGTTCTCAAGTACCTTTTTGAGAACTACCACTCTCCAGCATGAAGTTCCTCTCCGTCATCGAATCCTTCCTCACCAAGAAATCCTCCAAGGCTCCTTCTGTCCCCGCTGCCGAGGCCGAAGTTCCTGTGGAGAAGTCCTCTTTCAAGCGAAGCCTCTCCAAGCGCCTCTCGCGTCGACGCGCCAGAAGCTGTGGTCCTTCTCAGCGCCATGTCAAGAATGTTCACCAAGAAATCTCCGAAGTTCCTTCTGTCCTTCCCTGGGAGAAGGAGCTGCACCCCACCGAACCTGCTCGAGAGGAGAAGAAGCGTCTCGCAACCGAAATCTTGGAAATCGTAGAACAGCTGGAACAGAAGCGCCAGTTCGACCGTGCACTCGCTGAATTCGCAGAACGCGAACAGCGCATCCGGGCTGGCGAAGCTCCCGAATGCCTTGACCACCTTTGTAAGTTCTGATTTATACACCACGTTTGTTCAAAATAAAAATCTTCGAAATTTGCGTCTTCTTCTAAAAATGCATCCTTGAAAAATGTCAGGGAAGGTGTGTTGGCACACAGCCGTAGCATTCTCCGGGTTTCCCAGATATTCCAACCTTAAACATGTTTTCGATTTTAATCAGAATGTCAGACGAGTTCGTTCTCGAAGCTGCGCGAGGAAAACAAGCTTATGCGATCTACGGTCGGCGATTTTTGACTGCGTTTCTCTGCCAGCACGCGTATTGAATTCTCGATCCTCATTCCCACATTTTAGGAAATGCGGAACTCTTTCTGCTTCGTCGTTCTCTTCTCGTTGCTCCTGATTCTGAGCCTGATTGAGATGGCCGACGGACAGAATTCTGAACAGATTTCTGTCAAAGGTTGGCGCTGTAAGGATCTTCCAGTTGTAGTAAGCAGTTTCAGTTCCATCGCTCTCGATAAACGGCGACCTCAGCTTCCTTGGTGTCCCTTAAATGGATGTGGATGCGAGCAATGAAGAAATGGAGATTAAAGTGAGTGGAAATATTTTGGAAGAGTTGTGAAGTCGTTTGCGATGAATAAATCTTGTGCGGATGCTCACAAGTTTCTAGCTATTCAGATCCGCTGCGTCAAGATTTGTCACTAGAAGCAGGTGATTTCCAAGCTTGAAGTTCCGCTCACCTTGAATTGGAAATGTTCCTTCACGACGAGAGTTTCCTGAGAACCGGTCCGGCGGATCTCTTAGAATTTGAACCCGATGGTTCCTCTCAATGATCTACACCTGGTTTTGTTTCAAGTGCACTTTTTGCCTGCGATTTCAAAACCAAATCGCAGCTGACATGATTCAGTTCGAGGAACGCGACTCTGGTCTATCGTCCCCGTGGATCTCCTTTCAGGTTCGGGCAAAACCGACGTTTTGTGTATTGCCAACGGGATTTCCGGTTAATCTGAACATCCTGCGCCCTACAGGTGCACCTTGCGGTTGACGCTTATTCAACATCAGTTCCAACTCTAGTGGCTAACGAAGACTGTTGGTATTGGCTGTCATGGACGAACTTATGGCCGTTTCAGGAAACCTATCTCAGTTTGAAGTCATGGCGGTTCCCACAACAACAGAAGCGACTGGCGGATTTATAATAAATCGAATCACCGCCAGTGAATCGACCGCCCCGGGAGGAGGAATGGTCGCCACGACTCCATATGAAGACCTTCTGGAAGAATTCGTGCAGAAGTGGGAAGACAAGTTTGTCGGAGTTTTGATTATTTTGGTAAGCTGAAAATGATATCATTGGCTATTTCTGTCCTCGCTTCTTGCAGATGTCCACGCTGACAGTCGTCACCAACTGCCTCCTGATATACTGCAATCTGAAATGCAAAGTCTTCAGCCACTTCTACCGAAGACTGATCATCCACCGTTCCGTCGTCGAATCCACGAACGCGGCTATCTGCTTATGTTTCTTCTCCACCTTTATCCTGTGGTAAGTTTCGCTTGAACATACTCTGCGTAACGCTTTAACTTCAGGTCCTACAAGCCTCCGAAGTGGCTGAACATCCTCCTCACTACGCTCTACCTGACCAACCTCACTTCCGCTTAT
>KN167089.1:23305-38152 GCA_000757745.1 Steinernema scapterisci
CTGCAAGGACCGAATCAACATCACGCTGCAGAACAGCGAGTACAAGGACATCGTCATGGAACTCGAGCCCGAGATCGAGGCGCAACCGTTCGGCACCGTCAGCAACAGTAAGAATGGGATTCGGGTTGAACGAGGAATGGGATAGACATTTTATTAGCTGGGCCAGACTGCTCTTTTCCAAATGAGACTTTGTACTGTCTGTAAACGGGCAACGCGTTTCGCTTTCTTCGATACCGAGTCCGCCTGCTTAATCTTAACCGCGAATCTCCCAATTTCAGTCTTCGTCTGCGAACGCACACGCCGCCGCACGCTGTCCGAAAGCTTCCAGAACCGCATGACGATCTTCTCCGGCGTCGTTCTCGGTATCAGCTCCGTTTCCGTGCTCACCGGCTACAGCCTCCGACGCCAGCTGATGCCCGAGCGCTACCGCCAGTACGAAGCCTTCAACTGATTTTTGCCGCACAGCTTGATTTAATATATAGCTCAAATAGAATAAACTGGTTTGGATGGTTCACTGACTTGGTTCGCATTGTTTGCATCACACGAGCGAACGACATTTACCTTTCACATCGCGTTTTTGTTGAAGCTGCTGGCTTTATCGCTTTCCGTGGACTTCTCGGTCTTTAGCACAAGCCACCGGAGAGCTCACTCGACCGCCCGACCGCTCGTCCGCTCCGCAAATGCGCTAAATGAGCCTTCATCCCCAGTGTCTCTCCGCTGTAATCCACGTCTAGACATACCTTGCAAGACTGAACCACTCCGCGAACTGGCTCATTCTGTATCCTCCGAATCTCGTGATCGGTCGGGCGACTTTTCGCTGATGGCGTCGATTGTAAAGTGTCATAAAGTGTTAGAATCCTTCAGGAATTGGTTCTTGAAGAAATCCCGCAGAACCATCACCACTTCCGCGAGTAGCATAAGGATTTCAAGACAACGACGAGCTTCTGGAGACGACGATGGAAGTCCGTTGAGGGCCCCACCTGCAAGAGTCATGCACGTGAGTTTTCGAGTTGCATTTGTTTGTTTATAACTAATTTCTTTGTAGCCCAGTGAGCTCCTCAACGGATCCGCTTCGGCGGAGTCAGCCTACGCGTACGGCTGCGCCTTCACGCTGTGGACGTTGCTGGAAAACAACTTCCAGACAATCAGGAACAAAGTCAGCAACGAACAGTTCAAGATCGTCGCTCAAGCGTTCGTCGTGGCGGAAGACACAGTTCTGCGAAACGAACTCCTGAAGATCTTCTGCTTTTTGGTCGAAAATGAAGTCATCAAAATCAGCCGACTGTCGAAGGAGATCAGGGAGGAACTTGTCGTTATGCTGATACGTGAGTGATGTCGCTAGTTGGTGCATTTTGATTTTTTGTTAATTTCAGGAATTCTCAACGACAATTCTTCGACAAGCGACGTCTGCAGGAACTCTCTGGCGCTGATCCAGCGTTGCAGTTATGATTCCGACGTAAGATTGGGCTTCGTTAATGGTTCTGATGACAATTGGAATTTCAGAAATCGTTCGAACTCATCGACGGTTGCATGAAGATGCTCGTCAAGGACTACAGCGTGGCCACTCTCGTCGGCCAAGAAATAGTCAAGGATTCCTGCAGCTTGATTGCGACTCTCCTAAGAAACGCGAAAGGATTCAAGCGAGAACATGTTTACGTAAGCTGAATCCGATTGAGGTGCCGACTTCGAGCGACGTGTTTCAGGCGGACTACATCATTCGAAACCGCACTCTCGTGAAACATTTAATGGATTTCTTGGTTCGGAACAATCCGGCCGACGAAGATGTCCTTAGGAACGGCCTAATCCTTGCCGAACAGAACTCCACGGAAGTGTTCGTGTGGGAGTATTTGGCCGAATTTTTCGTAGATTTGATGTACTTCTCCCGCAAAGAGGGAATACTGTTTCTGTACGACCTAGGATTTTTCAAGTGCATGGTAAGGTCCAATATTCTGCGATGGAATTTCAATTTTTGGTTTAGTTTTCCTTGTTCCAAAAACCGCACTGCCAAGGTCGTTTTAAAGCAGCTCGACTACTCGACGAGGCCTGCGAAAAGGACGACGACATCTTCAAGCACGTCTTGGACTACAACAACGAGAAATCGCTCGCGGACATCTTCCTGACTGTTCTGCGCGATCCAAGCCAGGATTTGAAGCGAACGTTGCTTGTACTATACTTTGTAAGCGCCCTCTAATGCAAGCGACACCGAATAATGTGAAACGTTTCAGACTCGAGAATTATTCCGAAGCGCCCGCAGTGAACAACTAGTGAACTTGTGCGAAACCGGACTCGTCTGCACGTTCTTCCACGAAGCGAAGTTCCAACCGCCCGATCTGGAAATGTTGTACAACACGACGTTCGCCCTTCACTGTGTCGGCAGCCAGCTGGAGAAGCTCTTGCGAAGCTCAAGAGGCAAAAGCCAAGAAGTCGTCAAAATATTAAGGGAAACTCGCCAAGGAATTGGGAAGAAATTTGAAGAACTGCGCTCGCTGAGCAACGGTCTTCATGTTTTCGAAGACGAAGATAAAGTCCAGTGTAAATTTGTTGTTAATGGAAATAGCGCGTGATTTTTTAAATAAACTTGTTTGTGGAAGCGATCGAAGTTTCCGGATGATGGTGGGTGGTTTAGGCTTGACGGAGAGATGGACAATTGGTAATTCTGATGCTTCCGGCTCGTTCCTGAAGAGATGCCAAGCCAAAGTAATACCCGAAAGCATCTCTTATGGTCCATACAAGACCCCCATTTTCCTTCTCTCTTCACAGCTTTCAAAGCCGAACACTCCAAGCCAATCCAAGATGAACGCTCCCTCCGTCGTTGCCCTCTCCCCCGCTGTCCAGGAGTCCTCATCCGCTGCCCCAATCGTGGATTTGGACCCCCAAAAGAACGTGTACGTGAAGAATTTTGGAAACAAGTTCACCGACGAAGAGCTCCGAATGCTGTTCGCAGGATTCGGCGAGATCACGAGCTGCGTGGTCATGAAAGACAGCGAAGGAGTTTCCAAAGGCTTCGGATTCGTTGCCTACAAGACCCGAAGCTCCGCCCAAGCAGCCATACAGATGATGCACAACGCGTACATCAGGAACGGGAGAAAGATCTTCGTTGCGCAATTCCAGAAGAAGACGGATCGTCAAGCGATGTTGGCTCGGGCTCGTTCGAGCCGATCGCCACCTAATGGGCCTAGCCAACGCCTGACTCCACAGGCCACTGAGGCTTGTTAGAAGACTTTGAGCCGAAAACTTGTTTGCTGTTGATGAATAAACTTTCATGCTTAACTCTTATCGTACAATTTGCGTCCACATATATTCTATGACTGCTTTCAAAGCCACTCATCGGCACCACCTCCCATTCCTTCGATGCCCTTTTCAGCACTCACGAAATTCCATTTTCAGATAAGCATTTGAATCAACATTCGGACATTCCGGCGTCCGTTCTCTCCTCCTCCTTCTTCCTCTTCTAACTTTCCTCGCCTTGTTTATTTGTTCTGCGAAAATGGCTGACAAGTGACTCACGAGGGTTTTAATGATAAATCGGCGTGGAAAATCGATTTTAGCCCATTCACGGCAGCCGAAAAACGTGACCCACTCTCTTCCACCCTTTCATTAATTTTTGATCGTGCCAGGTGCAGCTGCTAAAGGAGAAAACGATGACTTTCGTTAGCCCCAAATCGGTCACAAACCTCGTTATTCGGAAGATTGTACCTGAAGATGCTGACATCGTTGCTCATCTGGTTCAAGTACGGTTAATTAGCTTGCTATATCTTCTAGAATTGCTTTTAGGAACACGCTATCTACGAGAAAATGCCCGATGCGCCCAAAGTGACTGTGGAGGAGACCGAGCGGAACCTGAGGAACCAAGTCTGCGCTGGTTTCTTGGCTCTGGACGGGGAGAAACCCATTGGCCTGTTGCTTTACTTCCTCGCTTATTCGTCGTGGGAAGGCCAGGTGAGTTCTGATTGAGATAGCCCGAAATACGGTGAGTTACAGTATCCCTTCATGGAGGATCTCTACGTTCGCCCTCAGTATCGTCGCCAGAAGGTCGGATTGGGTCTCTGGAAGGAGCTGGGAAAGACGGCGAAGAAGCACAACTATCCGCGCATCGAGTGGGCTGTGGCGAAGTGGAATGAGAGCGCTTTGAAGTTTTACGATACGGTAGGAATAAGACGAGGCATCGGAGCTTGAAATGCGGTTACTTTAGACCAAGGCCACGAATTTGACCGAAGAAAAGGGATACATGAAGTTCCGTATCACGGAAGAAGGGATCGAACAACTCGCTGACGATTTGAATGTGCATGCTGCAATTTAAAAGACTCAAACTGCATTTCTTGCTTTGAGTAAATTCTTGCATTGACAAGCGGTTGGGGGGAATATCCAGGAGGGGAAATGTGAAGCTGAAGGGAGAGCAGAGAGAAATACAAGACCCGACCGAACGCTGGACCCAAAGCATCGAGTCGGTCGTTCTTCGTCAGATCCTCTCCGGCGCTTGGAACCAGATTATGCGCGATCTTTCGCTCCCGTCTACGACCTTTGAAAATGAAACTGTGTCCATTTATGCCCCAGCACACCTCTTTTAAAGTGCAAAGTGCATTTGCAGAACGTCGATCGCGCTAGCCGCTATCACAAGTATCGATTAACGCCGCTCGCGTCGGGTGATGTGTGGTTATTCTGCGCATTTGTTTCTCTCGCTTCAATGCGCATTTTAATGTGGCTTCCAGTGTGATAACGTGGTTTTGTACGTTGTTCTGTGTCTTTAGAAGTCAGTTTGGAATCTCACGACCTTTTGTTTTCAGCTCGAAATGGTAGCCGAAATCACCATCCGCCCGGTCGTCCCTGAAGATGCGAAGTTCATCGTTGGCCTCGTCCAGGTTTGCACAATTCGACCCAAATCTCTCTAACATCTTGTTTATGACGTGTTTAGGAGCTCGCGGAGTTCGAAAACATGCCCGATGGACCCAAAGTGACCCTGGAACAAACCGCCGAACACATCAAGAATCAGGCTTTCCTGGGATTCATGGCCATGGACGGCGAAGAAGCAGCCGGAATGCTCCTCTTCTACTACGGATATTCCACGTGGAAGGGACCTGTAAGATAGCAAATCACTCGATTTCTTCTCATTTTCTGTTTTAGTTCATCCACATGGAAGATCTCTACGTCCGCCCGCAGTATCGCCGCCAGCGTGTCGGAGTCAAACTGTGGACCGAACTCGGAAAGGTGATTGCAGAGTAGCCACCTTGAAAAATGACGATTTTGGTGTTTTAGTACAGCGTGAAGCGCAACATTCCCCGCATGGAATGGGACGTCCTCGACTGGAACGAGAACGCCATCAAGTTTTACGAAAAGGTGGTCAAATGTTTGGGATTTCGTTCACTCATTATGGAATTTCAGATGGAAGCGACGAACATGCACAAGGCCGAAGGATGGCTGAAGTATCGCCTCACCGAAGACGGAATCGCCCGACTGGCCCACTACTTGGACAAACAATAAACCGATTATTTCAGGAACTATTTTAAGTTGTGATAGAATAAATTTTCCCGAGTTCTCTGGAAACGTCGAGAACACGTGCACAGGCACATCAGATGGGGAATAGATCGCTCTTGATGGTCAAACCAAAAGGTCGCTTGGGGAGAATCTTCTGTTAAATAGTGCCAATATCCCAATGTAGAGCAAGGAGGCTCGAATCCACTCTTGCCGCGGTCGCCAGAAGCAATTTTCCATTCGCTTCGCTGGATTTCCACTTCTAGAATAGCGTGGAATTCAAGCCACGGAGGCTCCCGAAGCGAAAGATGCGATGGACGAATTTTCCTCCGGCGATTCGATCGCTGACGCGAATTCCGAATTTCGGCAGATTTTTCGGCGCTTCAATCCGACGCTCAAACGTCCTCGCAGTTGAGGAGCGAGCGACCGACTCGCTTCCGTGCCGTGGTCAACAATGGCGTCTGGTAACCCTCAGTTTGCCTCTCGACTTTCAGACGAACTCCTGTCTGCTAGACGGAGCTCCGTCTGACGGACCCTTCATTAACTCTTGCATCGTGTGCTTCGTGCTTGATCCTCCATTGGCCTCGATTGTCCCACTTCGTGCCCCACTTCATAATACTCGCGTTTCGTTGCAGAAATTCCTCAAATGAGCTACTATGGGCAGCAGGGAGCATTTGCTCCCGAAGACTCCATGCTGCCCACTCATCCGGACCAGCGCGCGATGGGCTTCGCCCAAGGAAAGCCGACGATCGTGCTCCAAGGACCTCCCGCAAACGAAGCCATCTACAGCGGGGGCCTCAACGAATGCGAAGTGTGCCAAAAGGTCTTCATATCTCACAACGGTAAGTGCTTTTTAAAAATATTTTGAAACTTGTTATTGGAACATTTCTTAAAAGTTGCTTCTCAGTCTTTCATTTCTTTCACCTCAGTCTTTTATTTCATCCATTTAGACCTCCTGCAACACTCGGTGACACACATCGATATGGACGGATCCTCGCCGCAAATGGACCAGGAAGAGGGGCCGATCCAAGGGGAATTCCCCGAGGATCCGGATGCTGGACCCATGTACAGCTACGTCCATCAATGCAGCGTGTGCCATAAGGTCTTCATGTCCTATAAAGGTAAGTCGATTTTTCTACTTTTGATGGTGAGGGTGAAGGACTAATGCAAGTCGAAACTTGGGCCCTACTTGTTATACTTATCGTATACTTATTTACTTGTTATACTTAGCATACTTACCTGTTTATACTTGTTAGAGCGGTATATTGAACTTTGTATACCAAAGATATATTAGATACCAACGATGTATCCTTGTCCCATTTAGGCCTCCAGCAGCACGCAGTGGTGCACACGAATCTGAAACCTTATGGCTGCGATATCTGCGGAAAATCTTTCCGCTTCAAGTCAAACCTCTTCGAGCACAAGAGTGTTCACGTCGACAGCCCTGGATACGTGTGCCCCTTCTGCAGCAAGACGTGCCGGCTCAAGGGAAACCTGAAGAAACATCTCAGGACGCACGTCAACACCCAGGAAGCGCTAGATCGGGCGTGGCAGCCCTTTTCCAGGTTTGATTAACTTTACTGCAACCATCGATGCTAATAGAATCTTTTCAGTAACCGCAAGCCTCCCACGGAAATCCCCCAAAACGCAATTCTTCTGCGCCGCACGGGAAATCCGTCGGCAAAGAAGAGCGGAGGAAGGCGCCGGAACGGATTGGGCGAAAGCCATCTGGCGTGGGTCGAGAAGATAAGGACGGGGCAGATTCTCCCCAGGGCTTCGATCAATGAAAAGGTGATTCTTGAATTCTTTAGCGATATCTTATATCTGAAATTTCAGCTAGAACGTATCAGAGCCATGTTGGGCGAAGTGATCGATAGCAACGACGAGGATCATCTCTTCCAGAGCGCTGCCGCGGTCCCCTTCGAGCAGTTCGACTGCCCCCTCTGCAAGTCCACCTTCATGTCCTACAATGACTGCAGCTTCCACATCGTAAGGGCGCATCCAAATGCCGAGAAGGAACGTCCCATGTTCTGTGGTGTAAGCATTACTTTCCTATACTCCCCATCTAAGAACGCTATTCAGATCTGCCTGAAGTCTTTCCTGGACATCAGATCGATGGAGCAGCACAACAGTTATCATCAACGCGTGCGACTTTTAATGAAGGAATTGGGAACTGAAACGCCGCAACCGATCGGCAATGGAGCTCCGGAAGAGGAGCCCAAGGAATCGAAGGTCGAATCGCGAAGATTGACAGAGGCATAAATTTATGCTGACACTTTGTTATGTTATTGGAATGATTTGGTTTTGATGCAATTGAAATTGGTTTCCGATTTTGTTGTCCTATTGTATGGATTTCCCAACGTTCGACCGCCGAAGGGTCCCTGGCTTGAACACAAGAACACGCTTAAAGTTCAACATCCTCATTTCGATCAGTTGCGCTTTGCAACCTGAGCTGAGCAGCTGCTCGGAGCTGAAATAGGTGAGACTGTAGTCGGCGTCCTTGTCGTGAGTATTCCAACGAGGGTTTTGCGGTAATCCACAAAAGCGATGAGCGCAGAGATCGAGGTTACGAGCAGTCGGGGCTGAAAGGTAAGATGCTAGATAGGGAACAAAACCCATCCACCTACCGTAATCAACGTATTCGCGATTTCTCGGATCGAAGTGCATTCGGAAGCAAACGCCCTCAGGTCTTTGGGACGAAGCGTCGTGTTGACGGCTCCGCAAATGGCGCCGGCTGGAACGAGATATATACTAAATGCCATGCTTCCTTCTCAACTCACGTATGCCAATAATGACGAAAATGTTCGGTGGAGCGCAATAGATCAAAACGGATCTGAGCACGCGCCTGCGAGTTCCAGCGCAGGAATTCCCTACTTGGTGGGTGCGTTGATGGGCGTATTTGGTGAGCCTGATTAGGGTCTAAAATAGTTAAGGTTTACGGCGGTTTCCGGTCGACAATTACGAGAACGGAGAGCGTTATCATCGAAGCGAAAAAGAGCATCAGCCAAGAAAGTCGAGTCAGAGTTTGGATGTGTAGGAGAATTTCGTTGTAGTCGCGAATGGTCAGCGCCAGTTCTTCGAATTTCTGGCTGAAGGCGCAGGTGGCAGCGAGGAGGTGAGCGAAGGAGAACGCATAGAATATTCCGCTGAAATTCCGGGTTTTTAGGACACGGATTGACGTCGCTACGTCGTCTTAAGACGCCGCTTACCCTTTGATAATGATCTTCTGATAAAGAAACGGTTTTATGACTCCAACGTAAGCGAGGAACACCGTCAGCGTGGCTTGGAACAGGTACAAGTTGATGGTCCAGGTGAGGATGAAGGATCCGATAGATGTGACCACTATCGCTTCCCTGAAACGAGAAATCATTGAATCCTGCTCTCCGAACCTAACTTACATCGTCGTCCGCTCCCGAAACTCCTCGGAACTCCATTTTGCGATGTCCGTTCCGATGGTATACAGCGCGTTAACGAGATTCGGGATGGCGGCATTGAGACAATACGTCCGAGGCAAAGACGGTGGAACCTTCTTGAGGGAGAGGTAGAGAATTAGCAGGTTCACGAGAACTGCGGGGTACTGTAGAAACGAGTTGATGGTTCGTAGAGTGAGAATGGCTTCGTGGAACTGCATGGAAGCTAGCCAGACGACGCTAATGAGGAAATTGCAGGTGTGCAGGATTTCATGGTCAAAATAAGATTAGTCGTAAACTTTGCTGGGAAACGAGAAAAACAACCTCAAAAACAACGTGATAAAGAACCAATTGCCTTTGGGCTTTTTGTGCTTACAGCGTACTGAGCGCTAACGAAATGATATCCAAAAGGTGGCAGCACTTTGCGTTTTGTTCGGCTCGTAATCTTTGCCAAATACTACTTTTTAGGGTTGTTTCTCTAGCCCCACGCCATTTGTTCAGATACGCTTCGTGATGAGCGATCTCATCCTGTTTTCGTTCTTAACTGTTTTTCCACCTGCCGATGAAAACACATTAAATTGAGCTTCTTGGAAAACTAAAACAACGTCGAAAACACTGACGACTAGATAATTGAAACAATTTTCCATTTTCCAAGGGAAATTAACTTCAAGATTATCTTGCGGTAGTCGGGAAACACGATCAGGATGGTTAAGGATGTGACGAAGAGACGAAGCTAAACACGGGAATTAAACAAAAGGGGAGAATTGCAATTACCGAAATTAGCTGTAAGGAAAGCTCTTGAATTGGTGTGCACGTGGACGTAAAATATCTCTCTTCCTCAGGAATCATCGTGACGAGAACGGCGGTGCAATAAGAACCGGCTGAAGTAGAATGAGTTACGTAGCGCTAGGAGGTCCTACTCACCGATCCCCACAGGCATAAACATGTTCGGAGGGATGCAGTAGATGAGAATCGAGCGGAGGAGAATCCAGCGAGATTTCTGATTTGTGGTTTCCAACTTGGGTTTTCGTGCGTAAGAAACCAGTTTGAAGAACGTCTGAAAATGCAACGTTTCATCATGCTAAAACAACCTAACTTACCAAAATCGACAACAAGAGCATCGAAGTAAACAGGAGAAAATGGACCGCAAAGCGGGTCCACGCCTGCACGGAAAGAAGAGTCATGTTGTAGAGAGGTTGAGATTGGCTCATTACTTCAGGAACGGAGCTTAGCGCTAGTAGGATAGATGTGGTTTGAATTGCAAAGAAGAGGATTCGAAAAAAGCTAAATAGGCGTTTAGAGAGGCCTGCACAGAAACACTCACTTTGTCTTGCTCAGCTTTTGGTATAGAACTGGCCGTGCGACCCCAACATAGGCCAAAGCGATGGTGACATTCGCGTAAAACAAGTATAGATTGAACGTCAGCTGAGGCAAGAATGCTCTAAGACTGATTTGAACGTAGGTAAACCTAAGTGCTACGGTATAAAGAGTGGTCAGTTAGTGTCTTACGTCTCATCAAATACATCAGGCGTGAATACCGTAAGCACCAAAATGTTGGTGACAATCGCGTGGAGATTGCAGAAAAGATTATTGAAAGCAATGTTCAGAGTGTAGAATCTTGTGAGGGAGTGAGGGAGTCTCCAGGAGATGAAGAGCAGAAGGAGATTGAGGAGAACGGAGGGATACTGTATGTAGAAGTTCAAACTTTGAATAACACTTATAAACGAATACGGAATCAGCCACATTCTGACAGAAAATCCGTGGGAAAGAGAAACTTAGCTGATTTGGATGCAAGGAAAAGTCTCTTAATCTGCCATCAGCACCTGGGTCCGGAAGTTGTTAGCATCTGGTTACACCTTAAACGTATTTGATGACCTTAGCAGGATTTCCTTCGTTTCAGATCAAAGATTTAAGGAAACGACGCTAAGTACATAGTACTTGCAAGACAATTAAATTCACGTGAACTAAGGACGCCTCTGGCGTTGCTCCATGGCGAGAACTTGAACGTGTTTTGAGTGCTCGTATTCCTTTGTATTCCCTTACACTGTTTCTGTCACTCTAGTCATTAGGTTCACTTGGTTTCTCATAAGCGATCCGAGTTTCTCATCGTTCTTTCCCACCCGCAGATGAAAACACATTAAGTTGAGCTTCATGGAAAACAAAAACAACGATTATCGAAGACAATTCGAACAAATCGAACAGCGACTGTCGAAAACAACGCAATCTAGTTAACGAGGCTCGTTTGATGTCACATTGGAATTCAAATTCTGCACACTTGATTTCCATTTTCCAAGCAAAACCAACTTCAGCACGGTCTAACGGTAGTCAGAAAAAGCGATCAGGATGGTTACGGACGTGACGAGCAGGCGCAGCTGAAACACGGATATGAAACGTGGTGAGAAGAGTTCCATTTACCGAAATTGATTGAGTGGAAGCAACTTGGGACATCGTGTACGTGGACACAAAGTTTTTCTGGTGTTTAGGGATAAGCGTGACAAGGACGGCCGTGCAATAAGAGCCGGCTGAAATGGGATCAGTCAGCTAGGGCTGAAAGGATACCCTCACCGATACCCACTCGGGACTTTTGATTTGTACCTTCCACCCTTGGTTTACGTGCGTAGGAAACCAGCTTGAAGAACGTCTAAAAGGACAGAATTGCATCATTCCGAAATGATGAACTTACCAAAATCGACGAAAAGAACATCAAAGCAAACAGAAAGAAATGAGCCGCAACGCGAGTCCACGCCTGCACGAAAAGGACAGTCATGTTGTAGATAGGTTCTTGTTGGCTGTAGATTTCCGCAACTGCTCAGCGCTAGCAAGATTGACGTGGTTTGAACGACCAAGAAGAGGATTGGAAAGAAACTAAACAGTTGCTCAGAGAGGCCTGAATGGGACAACTCACTTTGTCCTTTTTAGCTTTTGGTATAAAAATGGTGTTCCTTGTTCCTTCTTAGGAAGACTTCGAAGCTGCAAATCTTGAGCATCGCAAGTTTACATTTTAGCAATGCCTCCTTCTTTTGATCCTCACACTTTATGGCTATTTACGCTCTCTCAAAAGTTCCACAAACTATCATTTCAAGCCTCACCACCATGGTTCTCAAGAATTTCAAGTCCGAATGGATGGAGATCGAGGAAGGCCTTGGCAAGATCCTGAAGCACGAACACCTCGGCATCCAGGAGTACATGAAGATGTACTCCAAAGTGTACACCTTCGTCAAGGACAACAAGGAAGGCGGAGGACCGGACGGAATCATCGGAGAGGGAAATGGGAGAATCGTCTACACGGCCCTGGAAGCGTGCCTTAGGACTTTCCTGCAGGAGGCCTTCAAGAAAATCTACGAGATCCGGGAAGAAGAATCACAGTTGAGAAGTTACGCGAATCTGTGGCGCAACTTCGAATTCTCAGCTCAGGTTACCAACGGCCTCTTCCGGTACCTGAATCGGCACTGGATCAGCCGAATGATCGAGGAGGAGAGGGGCATCGGCGAAGTTTTCGAAGTCCAAACGTTCTGCATGGTCGCCTGGAAGAGAGTCCTCTTCGGAGACGACGTCCTTGATATTGCGAGAATCTCCATAGAACTCCTGAACCGAGATCGCAACGCCGAACAGGGAGTTGATCTGGACCTCTTGCGGCAGGTGGCAAACTCTTGTGTAGCCATGGGAATCGAGTACAGGAAGGACGAACCCGTTCTGGCGCAGACGAATTTCGGCCAAATTCCGGAAGAAGACGAAAACGGCATCAAGAGGAATGACAGGGAGATGCTGAAGACCTACGAAGACCATTTCGAAAAGCCTCTGCTTCAAAGCACCTACCTCTACTACCAAACCGAATCCGGCAGCGAAAGAGCTAAGAACAAGATTGTGGACTACATGAAAAGGATAAAGACCAGAATCGACGAGGAGGTCGAGAGATCCACCCGCTTCTTCTACCACAAGCTCACGAACAAGCGCATCCAGAGAGAAGTGGAAAAGGCCTATATCCTGGACCACATGGACTACTTTGAAGTCGAATTCTTGAAGATGCTAAAGGACGATCAATACGAAGAGCTCAATTTGATGTACGATCTCTGCGTCAGAGTCCCAGAGGCCAACGAGGGACTCAAGAACTACTTCTGTCAGTACGTGACCTCGAAGGGTCGCGAAGCCGTCGCGCAGATCCCAGAAGCCAGCAAGAACGACCCGAAAACCTACGTGACGGTTGTTCTCAAGTTCTACGACGACTACTACGGTATCGTGGATAAAGCGTTCAAGGGTGACAACGGTTTCCGGAAGTTCTTCGAGACGGCGTGCCGCCAGGTCGTGAACAAGAACTGTATCACCGATAAGTTCCCGGCTCTGAGCAAATCCGCTGAACTGCTAGCGCGGTACGTGGATATGATGCTGCGGAAGGGAGGAAACAAGGAGAATGAAGATATCGAAGTAATCTTCGACCGCGTCATGCGCGTCTTTGTGCTCATCGAAGACAAGGATAGTTTCCAGAAGTTCTACAACAAGTTCTTGTCCCGTCGCTTGCTAATGGATCTCTCCGGGAATGAGGATTCAGAGAACGGCATGATTTCTAGGTTGAAGCAGGCCTGTGGACACGACTACACCCACACGGCCGTGAAGATGTACAACGACATCGAGGGAAGCAAGCAGCTGACCTCTGCGTTCAGGGACAGGAAGAGCCGATCCATCGACATCAACGTCCAGGTTCTCAGTACCGTATCCTGGCCAATCAACCAGGCCTACACGTTCAATATTCCGAAGTCCCTGGAAACACTCGTCACGGACTTCAGCGAGTTCTACTCGCTCCGCCACCAAGGACGTAAGCTGACGTGGATCTTCAACCAGTCCAGAGGCGAAATCGCCTTCCGCAGCTCTTCGAAGAAGTATTCCTTCACGGTCTTCACTTCGCAAATGGTGGTTCTTCTTCGGTACAACGATGCCGACAGCTACACCTTCTCCGAGCTCAAGGAAGAACTCAGCATGCCGGAAGAAATCCTCACTTCCGCTCTGGCCTCATTCGTTAAGGCGGATCTTCTCAAACTGCCTCCGGGAGAAACGTTCAGCTGCCCGGTTCCCAACGACACTCCCTTCGCTATCAACATGAAGTACGCGTCGAAGAGGATAAAGGTGGACTTGGCGAAGATGCAAACGGCAGCCAAATCTGAAAATGAAGCGAAGAAGGAACAAGACGAAATGATACAGACCTTGGAAAAGGACCGCGAAATTGTGATCCAGGCCGCCATCGTCCGTGTGATGAAGATGCGCAAGCGAATCCAGCACACCACGCTGATTACGGAGGTTCTGGAACAGGTTTCGGCGCGTTTCATGCCGAAGGTTCCGATGGTGAAGAGGTGCGTTGCGCTGCTGATGGAGAAGGAGTATTTGAAACGCGCTGAAGACGACTCCACCTTCTACGAGTACATCTCATAAGCTGGAAGTATTTCATTGACGACCTGGAATGAAATAGATAAAATTGATGAAATAAAGAATTGTTGAAAATAAAGATTGATTTCGTATGATTAACTCACATGTACAGATCTGGGTTGTCCAGGGAAGCCAAGGAACAAGGAAGCCGACCGACCGGTCGCTGCGTCTCTTGATGTGGGGAATGGCTTCTGTTGAGAGTCGATTGATGTCTAGACAGGGCATGTTTACGCCTCCCGACAGTTCCATTCGATGCCCAGACACAGACTGAGGGCTAATTGACCACAAAACATTCAAGCAACGCCGTCTGAGTCTGTGCTCACCAAATGCTTCATTTTGAAGATGATTTAAGGATATGAGCGGTCGTGGCCCAGAGAAGCGTCCTCGGAGCTGTTTTCACGCCATTCCACGGCTGAATCCACCTCGAATTCCTTGCACACGCATCTCACCTCCGCCGATTTCAAATCGTTTTTGATCCCAGCACGAAAAGAAGCTCTGCAAGAAAGATCATCGTTTGTCGTTCGAGCGAAAGGTGGGCGACGGCGATTTTCGA
>KN167089.1:38200-53945 GCA_000757745.1 Steinernema scapterisci
GCTGTTTTCTTTTTTCGCCGTTTTCGTGTTTTATGCTCCCCTTTATGCGATAAGAAGCGCCACGTGCACACTTTTCCGCGCTACGATGTTCCATAATTTCCCTTTTCAGTGCGTCGCTCGTTGCTCCAATTGACCTCCGCGCCGCGCGAATTTCGGAAATCTTCATTTCGCAATCGCTGACGCCACTTTCCAAGGTTGCCAAGCGTTTCTTGGCGCAACTCGGCGTCGCAGTTGCACAACGTTGTGTGCGAAGAGGCGGTCGCCGCGTGAATCATCGCCGAGCCAAGTTCGCATTTAAACCTCCGAGTGGTCGCTGTTCGCTTGCGATGTTTATCCGCTGCTGCTCGTTGTTTCCGAGTTGTTGGTTGCTGTTGATCAGCAAGTGCAGCGCGCTTACAATTGATCTTTGAGCTCAAGAATAACATTCGAAAATGGCGAATTTCGGTTATCAATAAATTGCTTATAAAAACGCGTATCTTTTGCAGCGTGACTCATACTGATCAATTTTTGGCGCTTTCCAAGTCGAAATCGTCCTCGCGACCTCATTGATTCACTGAAAAAACTCGTTCGCATCCATGGAGATATCGATTGCTCGTATTGTTTGCCCCCAATGGAGGCGTAAACACCAGATGCGAGTTTCGCTGGATCGTTTTTATTCATTCGTCTTGCGTTCTCCGCGGTTTACGACGCCCCTATTTCAACATTCAAATACAGCGATTTAACGTTTCTCTCTTATTTCAGAAACCAACATGAGCGAATCAAGTGCTCCTATGGACACCGCTGTCGCCGGCCGAGATGCGCTGGACCTCACGCCGCTCCTCCTGGCACTCGAGAAGCTCTTCGCCGTTCCCGGACAGATGATGCAAGCCCGCGGGGATCAGGTAAGCCTTTATGATTCATGAAAAGTTATAATATGGAATGGTTTAGGTCGAAAACAACGCCGGCGGATTCGTCTTCCAAGTAAACGACGAAAACCGCATCCGCCGGTTCCTGATCCTCGGCACGTCCGGAGGAACCTACTACCAGGCCGAGAAGGACCTGACCCTGGACAACGTCGAAGCCCTGAAGGACATCATCCAGCGCGGCAAGGGCGGCCTGGTCATCCGTGAGATTGTCGAAATCTCGACCGCCGGAAGAGCCCCTCGCCAGGATCCTGCCATCTTCGCGCTCGCCCTCTGCGCCCACTTCAGCTCCACCCGCGACGGCGAATGGACCCCGGACCAACGCGAAACCTACATGAAGTACGTCGAAGCCCTCCGAACCCTCGCGCTGGCCGTCCTGCCTAAGGTAAGTCTATCTTTAAATCTATCGCTCTCTAACATTTCATATCTTTCAGGTGTGCCGAATCCCGACGCACCTCTTCAAGTTCGTCGGCTACTCGGAGCTGATCGCCAAGGAGCTCACCAAGAGCACTGGCTGGGGCCGCGGGATGCGCAAGGCGGTGGCCAAGTGGTACACAAGCAAGGACCCAGAGCAGCTTGCGTACCACGTCACCAAGTACCAGAACCGTGAAGGCTGGTCACACCGCGACCTTCTTCGGCTGTCTCACCCTGACACCAAGAATCTGGAACAAAAGGAAGAACTCAACGGCATCTTCCGGTACGTCGTCTCCGGAAAGCGAAGATGGGCTGGCGAAGACGGCGAGTGCACGCCTATGAAGAAGCCCTATGAACTCATCAACCACATCCACTCGCTGAAGGATCTTCAGCCAACCCAGATCAAGGAGGCGGCTAGGATCGTTTCCGAGCAGAGTAAGTTGTCTTTACCTGAAATTACTCATGTTTTCTACTTCAGATCTTGCTCGAGAAGTCATCCCCACCGGCTTCCTTAACTCCACGGAGATTTGGGCCGCGATGCTTCCGAAGATGCCGATCACGGCGCTGATCCGAAACCTCGGAAAGATGTCCTCCCTGAAGATGACCCTCGAAGCCAACTTGGAAGATGTGAAGGACGAGGACCGGCTTTCCCAAGAGGCCCTGCAGCGGAACAGAGCGACCGTGAAGACGATCGTCGAGAAGATCACGGATAGGGATGCCCTGATCAAGGGCAAGGTCCACCCGATCCAGATCCTGTTTGCCCTGACCACCTACAAGGCAGGCGGCGGATTCCGAGGCAGCAACAGGTGGCCGGCGAACGATAAGATCGTTCAAGCCCTCGACGACGCTTTCCTGCTCACGTTCCAGAACGTGAAGCCCACCGGCAAGAGGATCTGCATCGCCCTCGACGTGTCCGGCAGCATGATGTCGCCCATCGCCAACTCGAACCTGTCGTGCCGCGAAGGATCCGTCGCGATGGCGTCGATCTTCCTTAAGACCGAGGAACATGTAAGTCTTATCCCAACCTCTCGTTAGACCTTATCTTTCCTGTTTTCAGGTTGAGTGCATGGGATTCAGCCACAAATTCGTGAAGCTGGACTTCATGAAGAAGGACGCGAAGATCCACGAGATGACGAACGCGATGAACGGACTGGAGTTCGGCATGACCGACTGCGCGCTGCCGATGCTGTGGGCGGCCGAAGAGAAGAAGAAGTTCGACGCGTTCTTCGTCTTCACCGACAACGAAACCTTCTTCGGAGACGTCCATCCCTTCGAAGCCATGAAGCAATACCGGCAGAAGAGCGGCATCGAAGACGCGCGCCTCATCGTCTGCGGTATGTCGGCCACCAACTTCACCATCGCTGACCCCTCGGATCCGGGCATGCTGGACGTCGTCGGGTTCGACGCCGCTGTGCCGAACATCATCAGCGACTTCATGACGGGTGAACTGTAAATAATGTGCTGTTTGTGAATATTGTTACCCTCTAGTTTGTATTATAACCTTGTTTCTTAATGAAATTAAATGAAATTTTTGGAAGATTGGGGACAGGGAAGAGTGAGGAAGTGGCATGGGGCAACTTCTATGAAGGAAGCGTTATCATGAACATGCGTTTGGAGCAAAACAGCGTTGACTAAATGTTGACATTGTGGTCTCCAATTGTCTGATAGACATGACTCAATCAAAACAAGGCGATTGTTAGAATTTGGAGCAGTTGCGCCATTGAAGTCACACGACTTTGTAGATCGACAGTCTAGACAGGCGAAGATTCCGTCTGATGAATCTGTCTGTACAGAGGGGATCGGTGGCCAGACAGGACTACCTGTGGTCATAGACAGTGTCGGAGCGTTGGTGTCACGCAGAGAGTGCAGCGACGGCAGAGTGATTTTCATCGTCATCGTTCAGCAGCTCTGCTCTCATCGCCATCGCTTCTCACGTTGCTTCCAAACACTCCCCAAGATTGCGACTGAAAGCGGCTAATTAAAGATGACTGTCGCTAAGGAAAAGGTGAGGACGGGGAACTTTTTGCTGAGGATTATGGCAACTCAGATGCGTTGAAGTTCAGCTTCTCATGTGACCGACTGTTTACGTCTGGCTTTGAAACAAAGGCACATCTCCCCGGATTTCATCAAAGACTTAATCCTCCTTTTGACTCCTCCGCTGTTTTCGATTCCTCGAATCTCAACCACGATTCTTGCCGTCCAGGAATTCAAAGTCCGAAAGCGTCATTTGAAGTTTGGATCACGCGAGCATTGGTTTAGGGAAGTGCTTAATAGAATTGATGTGATCCGGATGTTGCGTTGCTTTTAAGCGTCCTCTGGGAAGACCGGGTTCACTAGACCAGAATCCAATCTAATCACCACCGCAACTTGACCTTTCTACACGTAGCTGCATCCTGACCAACCGCATTTTGGCCGTTTGTAGCTGACGTGCGGGATTCGCAGCTGACCATATTTTGTAGCCCTCGCTCCGACCATATCTTCGGTGGTCACGTATGAACCAGTTTTTATGAGATTTGCAGAACTCGAGGTGTAGGCAAAGAAAGGTGACTTGTGATCGAGCTATCGAAGGAGCGAAGGAGACATTTTAACACTTGGAAATGTACAACAAATTGAATTTCAACTTAAAAGTGAGTGATGACGTTTTGTGGTCCCTATGGCACAATTCCTATGTGTCTTGTACGTCACGGTAATCGACCCAAAGTTGATCTAATGCAGTTTATTTGCTTTTTCAATGCTGACCTGAACGCGAATTTAACTTCCTTGTAAATCGAATTTCCTTTGTTGTAATCTCTCAGGGAACGAGTAAAATCGATTACATCGGCGAAGAGAGTCGCGGAGAAACGGGTTTCAAGAGTGCACTTAAATGTTGCAAAAACTGAGTTGACGTCGACGCACGACGCTCGACGCTTTTCGGGAGCGTTGGTTCCCGAACAACGGCGGAAGGAAGACCTCAGCATTTCTTGGGCATCTTGAAATTCTCGTTCTAAAGCAGCTTTTCAGCGCAAACAAGATATCCACAAACATGTGCTCAACCGAAATATCCTACGGAATCTATCTCTCCTCCGGCAAATCGACCCTCGCAATCAACTGCAGCCACGTGTTCCACAAGGAATGCTTGGAACAGAACTTGCCCAGCCAGCTCAGCTCTCCTCATCGGAGATATATGCGAGCACTGCAAATTCACTGAAACAGCTCGAGGAACTTCTCGCAGAAAAGTTTGAACTGCAGATCAGGAAGTCTCCAGCGGTGACTCTGATTAAGAAATACAAAGATCATCAGATCATCAGGACTACATCAGATCTAGAAATCTTCACCTCCAGAAACGTAGCATTCGTAGCTGGCGTGATAAACTGCTGAAAGAAATTCTCCTCAATGAGATTTTTTATAATCGGACCAAATCCCATAAATCCACTTACTCGAAGTTCTATTTTTATACGAACCCATCACTCACTTAACCAAACTCATTAATTTCCTTTAAGTGGATTGGCAGACGGAATTGGATCAGGATGCAAAGTAGCGGAAAAGGACAAAACACTCGAGTAGCCAATTTTGGAGTGCGGTTTTCTCTCACGGTTTTTCTTTCTCCTGCTGGCAAAATTTGTCTCTTGAGTATCCAACGACATATTTGCATCTGACGCCGTCCCTCTTGTCCCATCCGGCCAACTATCACACGTCTCCATTACGCTCAATTATCCCATTTTTACGTTTTGCAGTTGAAAATTTCTTTGTTTGCTTCAATTTCGAGTCTGGAGATATTGAGATAATAGCGCCGTTCTTGGAACTTGTCTACGTAAGGTTTTGTTTTAAAGAACAGAGGGTTACAGCACATCTCGCCTTTTCGATTGGGCCAAGACAGTGCAGAAGATCTTGGTCGCGGTCACAGGTTCCCTACGTCAGCAGGCGACTGACAAATTGTGTTCCCATGTGAATGTTGTTTTGGTAGCGAGATGTGGGAAATGGTTTCGGGACAATGGAGTTGTAGGGAGAAACGGGAGATTTGTGCATGGAATGGGCCGATAACATTCACATAGTCTGTTCGTATCCATTAGCCAACCTTAGGTTTTTGATGAATTATGGCAATTATGCATCTAACGCATTCATCCGTCAGAAAAACACTATTAAAAAGCCTTCTTCTCATGTACACGCGCTTTCTCAATTTCGCCGCTTTTAAGCCGACCTGTCGGATTGTTTCAAGTTCTTCCCTTCTGCTCGGAATCCTGACTCAGCAGTTCTCAGGAGTTTCCTGTCCAGACCACCCTCGCCCCTTGTTCATTTGTCCCTTCCACCTAATCCTCATCTTATCCTTCTCATCCTGGCACAATCTTCCGCCGCTCACTGAATCTTATCCTCCAGCATTCCCCTCCACCTCAGCGTTACCTGAGCAATCTCTCACAGCTCACTGCGCCGTCGCAGCCTCCCAACTTTCCTTCGCGGCCTACCGCGTTGTCCGTAATCGCGGCCGTTGTCGCAGCCGCAGTTGCCCAACCCACAAACCTCGCATTCAGTTTCAGTTGGCCTCCTGGATGTGGTCGGGTTTGGCGAGCTCTCCGCGGGCTTCTCGGGGCTTTATCTCGTTCTTAATTTCTCGATCCCTTTAAGGTACGATGCGCCTTAACACGACCATTCTGCTCCCTCCGGAGGTCATCGCGTCCCTCAACTTCGGGCTCGTCTCCATCTACACTCCAGTAAACCTCGCGATCATCTGGATGTCCTTCCACTGGGTCAAACCGAGTCTCTGCCGAATCTACGCTCTCAACTACTTCATACCGAACACGATCCACGCAATCTTCGCCGGAGCGGTCGCTTTAACGGATATTTCTGGACTCGGACGAGGAGCAGGGTGGGTTACTGTAGCTTAGCTCGTGCTTACGAAATGTTTTCAGCTCTTTCGGAAACAAGCGCGAATGGACCTCGTTTCTGCAGGAGGTTCTCCTCCGCTACACCTCGAACGGATATCGGGTCTTCGCCACGCTGATGGTGCTGCTCACCTACATTGCCTACGCTCATCCGATGACTTATGCCAGGGTCATGACCAAGAGGTAAGCGAGAGATTCGTCTTTAGCTATGCGCACAGATTGGTCCAGAGTCAAGAGCCGTGAGGAGAGCGAAAGCCACAAATTGGTTTAGTTATACCAAACGATGTGTTAACTGCGGTTTTCACATATTCCAGCCGACCAAGCATGATGAGTTCGGTCGAAGGGGAACGGCCGGTCGTCAGGCTTGAAAGGGACACATGTTTGCATTTCGGCAAAACTTGATTGCCTCGAGTTTATCACGCACGATATCACGTGTATCGAGAATCAGTGAGATGTCAATTAGCAACCCTCGAGGCGGCTTCCCTAGAACAGCCGCTAAGGAAATGTATCCAAGCTCGTTGAGGATCACTTGAACACATTAGAGACCATTTGCGAAAGCACACGTTCTAGAAACCTCACCAATTGGTTCTTCCTCGGGCACGGCATCGTTATCCTCGTTATCTGCCTTTGGCTCCCCAAAGAGATCTCGGAACTCTTCTTCTCCACTTCCGCTAACGACGGGTTATTCGACTATCTGGTCTTCTGCGAGAAGCTCTTCGAATTCTTCTCCTTCGTCGGCATGGTGGTCCTCTGTATATTGGTTCGTGCCATTACCAAGACGCCATCTCACTTCTCCATTTCAGTCGATCCTTGAAATCCGCAAATCGCCTAGAAAGAAGAACCAAGCGCCGTTGCGCGCGCGACGCCGAAGCCAACTCATCGCTGCCCTCATCTACTGCTCACCTCCTAATTTCTTCCTCCTTCTGGGTCTCCGTAAGCGTTTCACTCGCGGTCTTGAACCCACTAATCGCAATCCCTTTCAGCTCGCAACTTCTGCATCATCATGGAAAACATCGGGCTTCTTGGCGAAATTGGCGAACCGAACTTCACCGCTACTTGCCAGGTTTTCGAATACATCCACATGCCTCTTTCTACGGTATCCATAAGTTCTTGGGTCGATCTTCTAGTCCAGTTTCAGATCCTTTTCTTTGCCGCTTCCATCTGCACTCTGATCGTGTTCCCCGACTACCGCCAGATCTTCCGACGCGTCATCACCAAACTGAATCCGCTCTTCTTCCGCAGTTCTTCGGTAACTTCGCGTTTGACCGCGTAGAACTCGAGGGCGATTTTCAGATTTACGCCTCGTCAACGTTGTCCCGTCAGCAGTAGAGATGGCGGCGATACGAGCTCTAAAAACTGCGTGCGTAGAGTCGATTTCAGCAAATTCTAAAGAAATACACGTTTGTTAATTTGATCCTAAATAAAGTTGAACTTACCGTTAGCCAATGTGTTTTGTAGTGGGCCAGATGGGTACAGAGGAGCTTGTTTGAGCCTCATCGTCTCTTTCAAGTCAGCTGGGTTCGATTGGGTCTTCTGTCTTGAGATTTCGTCATCTGAAACACATTGCGATAAGGAATTTTCCATAGTGCAAGCCACAATGAGTGCCATGAAGTCACCCAATTTCACGGAATAATCGGGCATAGGTTCGCCCCTAAAAGTGAAACCGAAAATGCCAAATTAAGCCTTCGGCGGCCCTCAATCGCCGAAGGGGTATCACAAACAAAAATACTAACAATTGACGAAAGTTTCTTCTTGCGGCTCTTCTTCCGGAATCTTCCTTGGTCTCTTCGTTCCTGACGCGTCGATGTCGACCTTGAATTCTGCAAAAAGCGAGGGTTCCAAATTCGAGAAACGCGTGATTTCTTACCTTTAGCTCGGCTACTTCCGTTGGTCGAGATTGGCGACGCCAGGAGAGCGTTTCGAGGCCCTTTTCGGAGCTGAAAGAAGGACAAAAATGATGAATTTCGTCGAATATTCAAGCGGCGCAAAAACGGCGCGAAACACGCAGCGACGGCGATCGAAAATCGCAGCGATCGCGCGCGCGGAAAAGTGTTAGATCGGGCCTTTTTCCTCAGCGATTGCAGCACCAATTTCGGCTTTTTGCTTCATCAACACGTCGATTTTTGGCTGTTTCCGACGGGCCATTGATTGTGCACATCGCTCAGGTGAAGTCCATTCAAAAAAGCCGAAGATATCTCATTTTTTGTTCTCGAAACACGCGCTTCAGTGCGTTAGCATAATCCACCTTTTCCAACGCGCTTTTGCACGCAACGATTCGCGTCATTAGCGCAGCCAAAGAACCCACAGAAATGCTCACAAATTGAACTGGATATTGCACAATTCCGGGCCCGATTTGTCCCAACAACACGAAGATCTTTCGCCTTTTTTGGTTTGATGTAGCCTAATTCGAAGTGAAGCGATTACTGTACATCGGCAAAGTAATGCCAGCCCGTTGAGGCCAAAGGATGCCCAGAATCTCAGGAGGCAGTCAGCTGCATTGCTCCTCCAGCATTGCTTTTGTTCCATATAAGAGGCTAAATTTCCTGAGAACCTACACAGAATCCTCAGATTCCTCCTCTTCAACCATGTTCTCCTGCTCCTCTTGCTTCATGAACTTCGAATCCTCCTCGCCAATTTTGATCGACCAATGTGGTCACGCTTTCCACGAGATCTGTTTCCTCCACAACCCAACTTGTTATTCCTGCCAGAGCGCCGCCGCAGTGGAACAGGTGACACGAAACTCCATTTCCTCTTTCACGTGCGACGACCTGCCAATCGAATTCATGGACGAAAGTATGGACGTGCTGGAGGAAGAAAGCGAGGGTTTGTCGGAAGACGAGGACCTCGAAGACATAGATGAAGATCAGGCAATTCCGGAAGACTTGTTATCCTCAGCTTCCGAAGAGCACACAATCGAACAGTTCATTAGCTGGCACTCGATTTATGCGGCAGCGAATCACGACGATGTGGAGCACGATGAAACCGTAGCCGTGGACCTCACAATCGCTGCCTTACAAACGTCGATCAATTTCGACTTCGATTTTTAAAAAGCTGAATTATTATGGAATTCACAATAAATGTTTCCACTTGTTAACCACGTTCAACGCATTTCATCTTTCCTTTAGCCACCCTAACCCCGATCGCAGATCTCATTTCCCCGAGCGGGGACTCCAGCAGCCCTAAACCTGTCCTCGGGCCCATGTGCAATAACAATTTATTGGTCTTTGACTGGCTGTAAACATTAATTTCGTGCGGCCAATCCAAGAATAACATGCGTGTTCGAACTAATACGATTCTTCGACTTCGGCCACAAAAACTCCAGATTTTCGATCATTTAACCTCGGATTTCAAAGTCGCATCAAACCTGCATAGCGTTCAGTTGGCGTTAATTGGGTCATCTCGCTTCGCGGAAAAGAAATTAATTCCCGATAACCGCGTTATGATGTTATAAGATGGCGTTATGGGATTGCGTGAGTCATTCTGGGTCCGGCCATCTTCCACCGGCAACATTCCCGTTTTTGCTTTGGTCCTATTTCGGCTCTGGCTTGTGTTTCATGGCCAGGTGGATTATTGGATAATTAGATGGAGAGCTTGCAAGCGTGGAAACGCATAAAGCAATTTAATGTTTTCCCACAGGTTTCTCGAGGCCGTGGGAATGGAAGTACGGCCTTAGGCAACACAGGGTTCCCAACGTAGGCGGTTGTGAAACACATGTTTGTTCGGGAACCTGAGTGTGTGGCCGGGGGCTATTTTGGACCAAAAATAGGACTCAAAGGGTTGCTTCCAGAAACGGGTTCATGGTTTCAACACGGGTTCATGAGTGGGTTCACGATCATCTGTTTCTTGATCCGCCAGAGTCCATTTCCGTGTTTCTTGTTTTCGGAAACAGCAAAACTCGTGCTCGGAGAACAAACAGGCATACAATCCTGCATAAGACTTCGCTTTCCCCACGTATCCAATAATGGGATTTGTATTGCTTGCTTATTCGGGGAATAGATTTGGTCGATTATATCCACCGCTTGCTCTTTGGCACGTTCCTCTTACCGTAGTTGCTCGGCTAAAGGGAGGGAACTGGGAACTTTAGGGAGGGAGCTAGGATCGCTTAAAAAGGAGTTAAAGGGAGTTCGGAAACCTTCGGGAACTTTGAAGAGGGGGATTTGACGGCTTGTGAGCTCGCTGACATTTGGGTGTACGTTTCCGTTAGTGGTTTCGCGCGTTGAACCCGTTTCTTGCTTTTCTCAAAACGGTTTCTTTCAGATCTCTGTAATCATCCTTGTGTAGTTAAATCATTTGACCGGCCGATATTTACAAGCCGACCCCGTTTTTGTCTCTACCGTTTCGAGGCCTACTCCTAAGACACAAGGGTTTGTGGACTACGGTAAGTGGATGCATTATAGCGGTAGATGAGAAACAGGATCATTTTAGGCATCTGTTGTGCGGCTTTCCGAGCCATTTCCTGAAAGTCTGAAGCTCGCCCTGTCGCCGCTTTCGACAGCTGAATTACGGTAAGCCATAGTTTAAAATCTTAATGCTGTACTAGATATTTTAGGCCCGCCTGCGTCTTCTCCTGTATGATCCACGTGGAGCACTGACGGAATCCGTTGGTCCACTTCTACCGTACCCTCCTTGCGCTCATCACATTGCTCTACCTTGCGTTTGAAACTGACTGTTCCGTCGTCCCGGTCCCGATCTTGGCTCCACTATGACAGACTACGGTAAGCGCCCATTTAATCTTGAATTGTACTTTTGTCCTGTCATGCTTACGCAAACTCAAAAATTTCAAAATTACTAAGAACCAAAAATTGAGTACAATCTCGGTTGTTTGTGCCTAATTATGGGGTTGCTTACATCCTTTTGGATTTGCATGTTTTTGATTAATGGACTCTATGAGCACTTTGCTATATGTTTCTCGCTCTTACGCCTAATAAGCGATCTTCTCGATGTTTGAATTCTTGCAGCATTGGAAACCCAAACAAACCCGCAGTGCTGGACAGAAGAAGACGAGCACTTTCTTCCCTTGTACGTGATCTTCGGCTTCGATCTGCTTCTTACGATCGTCAATGTCGTAATCATTTTGATCTCCATCTTCCGAGCAAGGTCATCTGTTTCCCGCTCTTACGCGCTTCATCACTCCGTAGCCAGCCTGATCTTTTCCGTATTCCGCAGCTTATTGAACCTGACAAACCTGACTTGCTTCGGTCGTTCGATCTTCTACGTCGGCCCTCAGTGAGTTCGTCTTTTGAATCCTTAAAATACCTTCTGCTTTCAGCATCGAAAAGGATTTGAACAGCGTCACCCACGTCCTTCAACCTCTTCTTTTTCGCTACACGGCGGACTCTTACCGGGTTCTTTCGCTCATCCTCGTGATACTGACGTACCTATCGTACGCAAACCCGGAACTTTGCGCCAAACTCGTAACTCCACGGTAAGTTTGATTTCATGGTTTTAGACTGAATTTCTGAATTTAGAAACACCCGGATACTTTATGGAGGAAGCCACGTCATCGTGATTTTTCTCTGTGCCCTGGTCACTCCAGAGATCTCGAAAACTTTACACGGATGGGTCGTAGCCGAGGCCGGAACTTGGTCGGGCTATCTGTTCTTCTCCCAGAAAATCATTGATTTCGGCATCTTGATCGCCATGACAGTTGTTTACATAATGGTTGTTTCTGCCCGTATTTGCTCGGCCATAATGTCTTGTTTCAGGCCGTCCACCAGATCGTGCGCCACCGAAAGAAAGCAGGGAACACCAATTCAGTTAGTACTAGCCGCTCCCAACTCGTCGCAGCACTACTAACATGTCTGCTACCGAACCTGTTTCTGATCTCCGCGCTTCGTAAGCGTTCACTCAAGATGATCTCTCCAAAAAGTTCTTTTCAGCCCGACATCTCTGTATCGCAGGCCAAAGTTACGGCCTCTTGGATGACGACAATCCGGTGTGCAATGTTCTCAGACGAGGACATGCCTTCGCGACTACGGTAGGTGATAAAGTGCAAAATGGTTTTACAGCTCACTTTTAGATCCGTTTTCTGGTGACATCCTTGTCAATGTTGATCTTCTTCCCGGATTATCGGAAAGCTGTTTGGCCAGGGAAACTCCGAATTCACGCCGTGGACATGGAAATGCAGCAACGCCCTGGGTCTGAAGCGCAGCAATGAGATTCCTCCGTCTCCTGACGCTTCTTCCTTTTTCCCTGGCTTCGAACTTCCTTTTCCGGCGTCCTGAGACTCACTAAGATCTTCCGTTTCCTTGTTCTCTGCTTTTCCGATACCTACTCAGAATTTGCGTTCCCGTCTCAATGTGTTCTCGCTGAAGGCATGTCTGTTCTCGCTAATCTCTGGGTTTCCTTCTCCGACTTCGTGTGGCTTACTAAGATCTTTTTGTTCCTTGTTTTGAACTTTGTTTGTACCGATTCCGAAATTGTGTTTCCGTCCTGGGATCCTAATTCCGATTCCCGCTGATCTCTCGGTTTCCAATCCACCGTTAAGCTGTCTTTGGTTCCTAACTTATTCACCCCACACCATTCACCAGACCCCAAGAATCCGTAATCCATTTATAGTCTTATGCCATATTTATCCTTGTCTATATATCTTAATTGCAGTCCGATGAGTTTTATGAGGCTAGTTTAATCTCCTACGTCCGCGTCTGGGTATGCAATTCTTAAGCTTCAACTCCTCCGATTTATCCTCTTGGTTCTATCTCGACGATTCATCCTCCCAGTCGTATCTCACTCTATGTCCTCCTATGTCCACTTACTTTTCATAAATACCTGCAATTAACAAGATGCAAACGAGCCTTGGAATCCGGCCTTTACTCGCCCATTCTCCGGTGATAGCGTTTGCAATGTGACAAGGAACACGTAGATTTAATAGCCACAGGTGTTTTCTGTTGTTTGTGTCACAATTATATGGGATGACGTTCTAAGTGCAGGAACTTTTCGCTGGTTTTCATGTGCACTTTTCCAACTTTCACTAATTGCTGATGACAGGATTTCGAGGAACGAGTTGATTCCTTGTTTGCTCGAACCCTTATGCCACGGATCCATCGTGATTCGTGGTCATCGAGAGGTATTTAAATGCATCATTATGAGGTGTCGTCGCGTTTTTTGGAAGCGTTTAAGTAGATTAGTCCATCACAGTTCAAGTTCGGATCTCCTCAGCACGTCGAGGACCAGAATTTGTAATCTTTGCCACAATTCCTTACGGCACAAATGTGTCAACAAAATTTATATCATGGACTTTCGTGCGCTTTGAAAGCTTTGGGTTCAAATTCTGCTATAACCGACGCCCTAAAAGTTGCATTTCGAGGAGATAAATGACCTGAAAAGATTTAATGAGAAGGAAAGATTGCCTAGGAATCTAAGCTTAGCATTCCTATGCGATGAAGCAGAACGAAAATGTGGTTTACGAGGTTACGGGCCACACCAATAGCCTAATCAAGTTGATGTAAGCCCGACTTCTTTTGTGACTTCGACCCGAATTTGATTTATCGGATTCAATAAACTATAAACCGTGTGCTAAATAAATGTCAGCTCACTTTTCCAACCCTCCACGAAGCGTTCCCATTGTCTTTTTGGCCACAATTTCACGCGTACGTAAGCAAAAAAGGCGTAGGAAGAACACACATCTGGCTCATCACTTGTCACAGTTCGACAGCCGTGCATTCCCCAAACTGCTCCATTATCTTCTTTCGAACTGAAGCTATTAGAACCAATTTTCCGTCTTATTCATTCTGCACCCTTTTCTTTCAACTCTCTGGGAACCGTGCTCGTTCCGTGCTCTGAACCCTTGTTTACCTTTTAATCTTCGGCGAGTTGCGCTTTGTATTCGCTGTTCTCGTGAGGCAGCGTTTCCTTAGTTTCTGGGAATGCCACACGATTCATTATGTGACGTGAAATCCACTCCCGACCTACCGCATTTTTTGCGATGTTGAGATACGAGTTTCTGGGATTTCTAGGGAAACTCTACGACCATGACCAATGTGATCCCAGCGGAGATCCTGGTCCCAGCCAGCTTCGCTCTGGAATCCACACTTACCGTAGTCAATCTCCTCATCCTTGCGCTCTCCATCTCTCGCATCAAACCGAGCCTCTGCCGAACCTATGTCATTAACCACTCGATCCCAAGCCTCGTGTTTTCTGTTTTCGCGTCGGTCGTCGACTTCGCGGATCTTTCGGGATTCGGCCGGAATGTGTTCTTCAGCGGTCCGCAGTGAGTTTGAAGCGCTGGATTCCGTAATAACATTCTCTGTTCAGCTCCTTCGCGGACAAACGCATCTGGATCATTTTCACGCACTCCGTCATCCTACGATACACCGCGAACGCGTATCGCGTGTTCGCGGCGTTGATGGTCCTGTTGACCTATGTTTCCTACACGCGCCCGTTCTTCTATGCGAAGCTTATGACTAAAAGGCAAGTTCTGGGATGAAAATGGCCCTGGAAATCTACTATTTCATTTCAGGAACACCGCGTACATCTTCCTAGCGGGTCATGGCGCCGTCGCCCTCTCTTGCGGGTTCGTCCTCCCGAGATCCATCACCGACCACTTCTTCTACAACCGCATCACCATCGCCAAAATTGACGTCCTGACTTTCTTCTTCTTCGTGGAGAAGTTCTTCGGATTTTTCATGTTCGCCGTGATGCTGATTCTCTACATTTTGGTGAGTTTCGGGTGCCTCCACAACATATCTTATATTCGCTTTTTAGGCCATCTGCAAGATCGTCGAATTCTCCAAGAAGCAGCAAAATTCTACGTCCGGGAAACGCAAGAATCAGCTGCTGTCAGTTCTTATCTACTGCACGCCTCCGAACGTCTTTCTGCTCTTGGCTATGCGTAAGATTAACTCTGAAAATCTCCCTTAACTTTCATTTTCAGCGAGGAATTTCTGCATCATCGCCCAGAGCACCAAGCTGATCTCAAGCGACGCGGAGTTCTGCAACGTTTCCCGTTATATCCATTCGCCGATGACGACGGTAAGAATGTCCCCGGGAATTGGTCGATAATCTGGAAATTCAGCTTCGGTTCTTCGTCGCCTCCGTGTGCACTCTCTTCGCCTTCAACGACTACCGGCAGATCTTCGTGAAAATCATCGCCAGATTCAAACTTCCAAGGAGCACATCGGTCGTCTTCATTAGTCATGTGGGTGAAATTGCTTCCAAGTTCAGGATGATCATTGGTGTGTTTCAGATCTCCGTCAAGAAACGTTACTCGCGGTCGTCTTTTAAGAAGACCGTCGCATTTCCCGAGCATTAAAAATCGCTGATTTGTTTTGCGCCAGCCGCCGTTTCCACGTGTTTCTGTCATGCGTGCTGGCAATGTGTTGTTATGAAACGATATAGGGTTGAAAGAATTGTGGTTGTGACTGGTGTTTTATTATGCTCTCGGGGACGGGATTTTGATGAGAAGCGAGTGTGAAACGTTGCAGAAGTGAAGAAGCAAGCTGTGAAGAGCGCCGAGGAGCAGAGCGAACATGTGTAGGGCTGAGGGGCGACCGACTCGGAAGTGCGTGGCCAGTTCGAATGACGAATTCGCCGTTTTCAGACTTCGCAGTGTCTAGAGACGGTATTTTGCGTTTA
>KN167090.1:1827-12346 GCA_000757745.1 Steinernema scapterisci
AAGAATCCAAGTCAAACGCTTATCTCTAACCCCGAAATTCCAGAGAAGGCGGAGTCTCCGTGAACCCAGCCAACCCTCTCTACGGCGACATCCACTTCTACGACGATCTTAGCAATCTGTGGACCCCGAAAACGTTCCAGACCCCCAGATGTGCTACAGAGTATGGCGTCCAGTCCTATCCTCTAAGGTCGACCATGACTCAGTATATCAACGAGTCCCAGTGGTACTACACAAGCGATTCCATGCTTCACAGGCAGCACAAACCTGGCGGAATCCTTACCGTAATCAAACAGGTCTTTGACCATTTCCAGGTAGGACCCAACCTCCACTCTCTAAACCGGCCTCATTCTTAGCTCCCCAGAGGCTGCAACCCCACCATAACCAACGTCTCCAGCTGTATCACAAGATCCTTCATGTCCCAGTTCGCCCATCTGTCCCAGTTCCATCAGGCCATCGCTTACCAGGTCGAGACTGAGCACTACCGCAGGCAGGCAGTCGTTGTGGGAACCTGAATTTTAGGCCCTTTTAGGTGGCGAGGACGTATAGGAGAATTCGGCCAGGGAAATACCATGTGCGGCTTGTACTGGCAGCTTAATGACGTCTGGGCTGCCCCGACCTGGTCGTCCATCGACTTCAATCTTAACTGGAAAGCTGCCCACTACGCTGCTAGAAGATTCATGGCTCCTGTCATCGCATCTTTAGTGAGATTCAGGCTGTCGTTCCAGGACCAAAACTCTCATTTTAGTATGTTGACGATAATGACAACCTCGCGAAGACTTTCGTCGTTAGCGACCTGACCAAAGATCTCCCCAACGCTACCGTAACCCTGGATTCGTTTGTCTGGAATAACGGATTTGAGCCAATTTACTCGACGAGGACCAAACACGACATCAAAGCTTTGGCTTCGACAGAAGTGGTCTTCGATTCCGAGCTTAAGAACCCTGAAGCCCGAGATTTCGTGCTGAGAGCCCGGATCTACGACTCGAGTGGGAAGCAAGTCGGCTATGATGGGATTCTACTTCCGGATCATCTTGACAGCGTAAGATCGACATTTCCTAAACTCAGAACATCCCGTAAATTCCAGAACGCCGATTTCGGAAGCCTGAAAATCTCCAATTTCCACCAGATCTCCCACGCCGAGTACAAGCTCACGGTGGACGCGGAGAGGATCATCCCGATCGTGTGGATCGATACCGTGGACTCAGTCAAGGACAATGGCGTCATTGTCACGTTCAGCGATAACGCGTTTACCATGACCACGCCTCAAGTTACCGTAACCCTGAAGGTCCGGCAGAACCCTAAGGATGTAGTGCTAAAGCAGAGCGATTTGAAGATTTGTCATTTGGGCACTTGTGGGGTCAATGAGTGACGGAGGGCTACGGTAGCCTGCATTTCAATAAATTTCTCAACTTTTTTTATCTCGTTATGATAAAATTAACCTTCAAAACATATCAACTTGTCTTCATCTTCCTTCTACTGCTGGCCCTGGTTGTTCTGACGTCCTTGATACGGAAGAGGAGGGAACGAATGGGCTGAGGCTTGATACGGGGCCTGCTGAGGCTGAGCTTGCTGACGCCGGTGCTGCTGTCTCTGGTAAGGACTCACGGGAGGCGGAACTTGAGGCACGAACTGTTGATGTCCTGGCTGACCCGGCTGTCCCTGGATTGGCTGATGCTGGCTAACGGCTGGAGGAGGCGTCTGAGGCATGTAGGGATGCTGGTACATGACAACGTTTCCTGGAGGGATGAACTGCTGTTGACCGCCTTGCATGGGTCCCGGAACGTAGTAAGGCACCGGAGGTTGGCTGAAGTTTCCGTAGTAACCGTAGTCAGGGTATGGAGGAGCCATCCAGGCGGGTCCCATCCCAGGCTGGCCAAGGTTCATTCCCTGCATCCCGCTGACAATGTTCCTCTCCTGAGGCCGCTGGATGGAAACGCGAATTGGCCGTCCGTTGAGCTCAAACTCGTTCATCGCTTCCATGGCTCGCGACGCGTCCGCCGCGCTGAAGAAGTTGACAAATCCATAGCGTTTGGACATGTTCGTAGCTTTGTCCCGGATCACCTTGACGCTTCGGATGGATCCGAACTCAGCGAAATGCTGACGAAGGAGTGCCTCGTCAACGGAATCCGCAAGTTGGCCAATGTGGAGGTTTGCCGACTGAGGGATAACGTATGGTCTGCGTTGGTTTGGCGGCAGCCAGTGGGTCACGGTAATGGGTCCAGAATTAGGGAATGGGGTAGTGTTGTTCAGACTCAGCGCCTGCTTGGCTTCTTCCTGGGTTTTGTAGGCGACGTAGCCGAAGCCTCTCTGCGGCGTGACGTGACAGTTTGTGATCTCCCCAAACTGGCTGAAGATGTCCTTGAGGTCTTGGTCAGTGATGCCAACCGGGAGATCCTTGACGAAGAGGTTGTTCTTGTTATAGTCGGACGTGCTCAGGAACTTTTCGACGATTCTAAAAAAGCCATTTGAACCAGATCATGAACCTTTAGACCTACATTTGCTTGCCCTCGACGGCAGATTTGTTCAACGCATCGATAGCCTTGACCGCGTCCTCGCGCTTCTCGAACTGCACGTATCCATGTTCCGGGTGAAGAGCCGACTTCTTGGCAGCGACGATCTTGCCAAACGGTTCAAACAGCGCTTTCAGGTCCTGATCCGTGTACATGGCTGGGACGTTCTTGACAATGACGTCGGCCAGTCTTTTCAACTGGTCAACGTCATCATCTTCGCCTTTCGGGTCAAAGCGAGATACGCGGAGAACCTTGTGATCTCGGGTTTCTTGGAAGTTTAGCTTTTCTGCCATTTCTTGGGCTGAAATTGATTTTTAGCTAATGTTGAGACTAAGATGATTTACCGTCTTCCTCCGTGTGATAAGTCGCTATGGCAATCATTTCTCCATCGGCGACAGTCGCTGGCCGCACGGTGGCGACCCTGCTAAGACCTCCAAAGATGTCCAGAAGAGCTTCTTCGCTAATGTTGGGATCAAGTTCCGAAGCGATGAGCGTCAGCCCGGGCGGGAAATCACCTCTGAGAAACTCGGCGCTCATTTTGGCGGTAGCACTTGGGTTCGTGATGAGTTGTGACGACTGAGGTTGTGATTGATACGTTGAGGCCAAGCAAAGCGACGCGATTCTTGCACCTTGAAATCGTTGCCAAAATGTGCTAATCGCACGTGAGAAGCAAAGGAGAAAGTGATGCTTCGGTTTGGGATCGGAGAGAACCGGATAGGTCGTATCGCACAGAGTACAGCAAGGGGAGGTGTGAGTACAGGTTTGGTAGTTATGAGGACGAGAATGAGCTCTAACACACATAGAATTGCTTTGGAAGATCGTTCCCGGTGTGAACAGTGAAGAGATCGCGATAAGACCTCGATTTGGGGATCCTATTGGGTTTTTTCAGCCTGCACCGACCGCTCGACCGCCTTCCGATAGGCAAGAATGGATTTGGGTTTCAAGTTAGACGAAGGGGGTGTCTGGCTTTTGTGCTTGGTTTGGGGTGCCTTGTCTGAGGGATTCACGGAAACTCATTTCCGGCTTTTCAGCCTCGAAGAGGCGGTTGAGTTTGGACTTTGCGCAGCCGTCGCAGGACGACTTTTACCACCCAGAAATGCGCCATTTGCTCGTCCAAGTTTTGCCCAAATGCGTCATTTTCAAGCGCGGAAAATTTCGCTTTTTAGCTCAAATTTTCACCTAATTTTGTCTCTTATCCGTGTCGTCAATGCGTCGCTCAGATCGAGAAATCATCCCAAGCCCAAACGGCCCAATTTTACGCATGTTTTCACCTGCATTTCGTCGGATTTTGCTCATCGATTTTAGTCTTTTGAGGAACAAAGGGAGGCTGGAAATATGCGTTTGTGCTGCTGTCTCCGGACGAGTTTTACTGCATTACGAAACCCGGTGGATTTGCTTGCATTTGTCCTCTCAAAAGCGTCATTTTTCTGCGCGAAGAGTGGCTCAAATCCGACCTCATTGAGTGCTCCCGTGTTCACGTGTTTTGGCGCCTCCGTGTCATGCTCCGCGCTTCATTCGGGCCGTCCCACCGAACTGCCCGTTTTGCGATTCCAAATACGGCGAAATTCGCTTGCAATTTCGTGCAAAATGCATCACTTTCCAGCGCTTGGTCCCATTCTGTCCTCGTGAGCCCACGTCATATCCGTGCCTTCATGGCCTGCTCCGCGCGCGCTTCGTTTCGGCCTCCGGGCTCACTACCACCCCCGCGCTCCGAGGGTCACCAACCGACTGCTCTCCGTGCTCATCACCGCCAAGTGTGATCCGTGTTCCCGCGCCAGACGTCCGTGTTTAGACCCACTTTCGTCTGAAAACCACCTAATTTTGCCCTTTTCAGGTCTGAATGTCCTCGAAGCATCATCCCAGACGCGGATTTCCAGACATGTCTCCACGAGGCCCATATAAGGCCCTCGCACCAGTCAGTCGGGTCCGCCACTCCATCCCACTAACTTCACTAACGCCATGAGTGAGTTGCTCCTGCTCCGTTGACCGTGCTCCTAATCCCGTGCTCCATTTCAGGACCCCAACTCACGGCGGCCGCATTGCTGCTCCTGGCCTTTGCAGCTGCTCCGCTCCAGGCGGCCAAGGTCCAGAAGGAGTCCTACGCGAACCAAACTATCTCCATGGCCGTCCACTTGGATCTCGACAAGGAATCCTCACCCGCGGCGGCTGGCGACGCCAAAAAATCGCTCCCGATCCGTGAAGCTGACCTCGTGTGGCCCGAGGAATACGTCTTCGACTGTGAACAGGAGCAGCCGGTGAAGCCGAAGCCTCAAGAGAAGCCCAAGCAGAAGTCCCAGCAGAAGCCCAAGCCTCAGCAGAAGCCGCAATCGAAATCCCAGCAGAAACCCCAGCAGAAGCCCAAGCAGAAAATCAAGGTTATCCGCAACATCCTGAAGAAGCTCGACGACGCCCAGAAGTACATCTCGAAGGTTCTCCGCTGCGTGCCTCGTCCTTTCCTTGGAGGCTTCGTCGACGGATTCTTCACCGTGGTCGCCTTCAATTTGATCGTTTTCCTGACTCTGGTCGCCGAATTGGACGAAGTCATCTACAACGCCTTGCTGGAGGAGGAAGAAATGGCCATTGCTGCCGCTGAAGCCATCGCTTGTGCCGCCGTCGCCGCCGATGACGAGCAGATTACCGCAACGATCCGCCTTGAGGGCATTCCTGAGAACCGCGAAACCGATTGCTGAATGTGTGTTCGTAGGTTCTAAATGTGCTCGAATAAAGGTTTGTCTTTGTGCATCGTCGTGGTCTTGGATTTCTTGGGTTTCTGCGACATTTGGGCTATGCTTTCGCTTCGGTTTGTGTGTTTTCTGGTCATCGTTGTGGGCGCTTTTGCGTCAGCTTGGAAGCGTCTTCATTCTGGGATTTTAGGGTCATTCTTGCGCGCTTCTTGGCTGGGATTTGACGCCGTTTAGGGAGGCTGGCTTTTCATACTTCTAGGGCCGAGTTGAAGCTCTGGTAGAGCCACATTTAGCTCTGTTTCTGTGCCAAATTCCAGCCTTTTCCAGGGGAGTTTTGTGGTCCTAGAGTGTCACCTTGGAAGCGACCTGGTTTTGGGGGTTTTAGCGCATTCCATGCCGTGAGAAAGCCGCGACTTCATAGCCTAAGCTCCTAAAATTTGCCATCCTTACGTAGCCAACTTTCCTCATTTTCCACTCGCCTCCTGCGCCCCAAAACCCCACCATCTCGGTAACCAAAAACCCCGACTTCTCGCCGTTTTTACAATCCAGGAACCACCATTTCAACCGCTCAAAAACAAAACCTCCTATCAATATGTATATTCTCAGCACCCATTAACCGCGCCACGCTGGCAGAGAAGGCAACAAAGAGTCAAAATTGTATGACAGCGAAGTGGTTTATCAGCCGTGTCCTGCCTGATAAGACCGATCTCCCCTCTCATCTTGTTTGTTGGGGTCTTCGGACTGGAAGTCCGAAAGACCCAGTCGCCTAAAAGCAGAGATTAGAGTTCTTCTGGCTTCCTAAGGGGAGGTACAATTGTTGTCGTCAAACGGCTTATTCTGATGTAATCGGGGCTGATTTTAGGGTCAGGTTTGGAGGATCGGTTCGTGTCCTTATCACTTTTGTTTTCAGCTGGCGAGAGCTGTTTTCAGGTCTTCTAATAAAAGCTTGGCTAGCTTCCTATTTATCCATGTCCTCATTTCAGATGGGTCTGAAGCCGATCCTACTTTTCCCGCTTCTCCTAATCTCCAGTGCATTCGCCAGCCCATGTCCAGATGGCTCTGTTCACATCCCATCCCGTGATAAGTGCTTCTCGGCGGTTCCTGTGCCTCTCTCTTACCAGAACGCGCGGCTCTCCTGTGCTCTGTTTGAAGGACAGTTGGCTAAGATCGACAGCGAAGTGGAGTATTTGACTTTGTTGGGTGAGTTTGAAGATCCTGAGATTCTGATTAACGCCGATTTTCAGATCACCTGACCTCGAAGAAGGTCCTCGGGAAGAACCTCTGGCTAGGAGGCACCAACGTCAACGCCACGTGGACCTGGCTGGACGGTGACAAGCTCAAGTTCGCCAAGTGGGACGCGAACGAACCTGCGCATCCAGAGCTGGAAAATTGCCTCCTTTTGGACCCGGAAACGAAGTTCTGGAAAGCCGGGGATTGCGACGCCAAGGCGCACTATGTGTGTGAGATGGACTCGGAGGGAAGCGCGGCTGTCGATGGGTGTCCGAGTATGTCAACTCAGCCTTAGAACTGATCCTAAAGATCCTGTTTCAGCGGCGAAGCCCGCCACGTGTCCGCCGTGTCCCACATGCCCTCCAGAAGTCACCTGTCCCCCGATCACCGAGTGCCCTGTGTGCCCAACCCAGCCGGCTACCATGACGACCCCGAAACCCAAGCCCAACTATCCCAAGTGTCCGTTCTTCTCCGATAAACAAGCCTACGTTCCCGACCCCAAATGGAAGGTTTACAACGGCAGGCAGTACGGATTCTTGAGCCTGAAGAAGAACTTCACGGCCGCCGAAGCTGGATGTCAATACTTCGGAGGTCATCTCGTCTCTATCCACGACAAGGCTGAGCAGGACTTCGTGCAGTCGCTGACTGGAGGCGTCCCGGTTTGGATCGGCGGTATCTCGACTGGAGCTAACAGTTTCTGTTGGACCGATAGGACTCCTTGGAACTTTAGTGAAGTCAAGGGGGCTGATGAGCATGCTTGTGTCCAGGTGAGCTATCAGGATTTTGAAGCCAAAGATTCTAAGGAGCTATTTAGATGGTCAAGCAGGGATCGACCCTCGAATGGAAGCGCGATGGGTGCGAGGAGACCCTTGGATTCGTGTGCAAGAGGGGCGTCTGGGGTTGAGTTTTGGGGGTTGTGAGAAGTGTTCTGTCGATGAGTTAATAAAGGCAATTATGATCGGGTGGAGGCGACGTTTTGGAGTAGGATTCTGGCATATCGGAGATCCAGAGATCCGCGCTCGGGGTTCGGATTGAGCATCTGGGACCTCGGAACCAGTTGCAGACCATTTTACTATTTTCTTATTTTGCAGATTTGCAGAATCTGCAAGAAATCATAAGACGCATAAATTGATCAATTTTGGCTCCGACAAACAGTCTCTATTTTGCTAAAAACTGAATATTAACGATGTTTACGTCTGGATCGTCTTCTTGCATGGTCACGTTTTCGGCTTTATAAAATGTTGGTGTCCAGAGACGCCGATACCACCACTCTTGTGAGCTGCAAAGTCGTGAATCTTGAGACGGGAATCGATGGAGCTTCGTCCTCTGCTTTTGCTAGGTCTTCTCGCAATCTTCGCTGCGCCGGTGAGGTAAGGTCAGCCTTTTCAGATTTCTGGTCAATCCTATTTAGTTGCGAGTTGAAGACTACCATTATAAATGGTAACCTCCACACAGTTCTTGTGATGGTGGGCAGCGATCGTGTCCTTGTCAGTGAAGCTTCACAGAACGTGAGATCCAATCTCAATTCAGGATCAGAGAAACTGCGAAACAGTTAGTTTTCTTCTCTTTTCAAAACTCCACAAAATTTTTTATAGATCGCAATTACCTTATTCACGAAGCGCTTTCCGTAGGATTCACCAAGATAAGCACCAGAAATTCCCTTACCTTCAGCACGGCTCTCAGCCCGACTGGAACGGTCTTCGTCTCTGTCTTTATGGATGATGGGTTTAACCGTAATTCCCAAACTCCAAAATTCTAATTTTCTGAAGATTTGTTTTAGCCTTACGATCAATTGCCACCAGTTTCCCGTTGAGATCTGGCAACACCTTGATCATCGGTTGTGACGATCTGGTAAGAGGAGTCTGACCTTACGTTTCAATAACACATAGTTTAAAGGTTCACCCTGCCGTTAGTCAAAACTCCTGGACAGACGCCTCAAACACCAATTGGCACGACGAGTATGAGAAGTGTTATGTGGACTATATGCGAAAGGTCCGGGAAGCACAAGAAGGACAAAAACGAGACTAGGAGGAAACTAAGAATAGTCAATAACCGTAAAAAATTGAAACTTTATTTAATTTTCCTCGGTAAAATAAATCGGTATGCCGTTAAGTGTGAAAATCGTTAAGTGTAAAGGGACTAGGTCCAACTGAGAAAACCAAATCCGGAAAACAGAAAAACAGAGGTGTGGGTAAATCCAGTTTTCATCCAAATTTGCACAAATCCACGTTCAGAAAATCAAGCTTGGGTCAAGTTCAGAATCGAATGTATTTAGTTGTGATCTTATCAAGATTTCACCGACGTTAATTCGATTTGTGCAAATAGGAGCTCATCAAATACAAACACAAGTTTGGACTAAACTCTGGAACTCAGTTTGCTACGATCAGCCATGGAAACCGGCTTAAGAGTGAATCCTGGTCCACTCTAAAACCCAGTTAAACAGACTAAATAGTTGCCAGCGTAACTTTAGAGAACAGAAGTTTAGATCCCTAAGAATCGATGCGGGATCTGCCTAAAACCAGAGCTAAAACTTTTTTTTTTGTCAAAACGCATAAATTAACTATTTCTAATGTACTCCTGCAGCCTACATTAATCTTGCAGACCGTGCAGCCAATCCTGCAAACTGCATATTAAGTATTTATCCGTCTGGAACAGGTCTGAAATAATAATCTGAAATAACAACTGTCTGCAAAATACTCATTTGAGAAGATATAAAAAGACTTCTTAAATCTCATTTATCAGTCCCGAAATCGCTACCTGCGAAATGTCGATGCTCTCCACCAAGCCCTTCCTGCTGTGGGCCTTGATCGGCTTGCTAGCCATCTCCACTACCCCAGCGAGGTAACTAAAGTTTCATGGCATCTGAAACTGTTCCTTTTTCCAGTGCTGACTTCTTTTCTAATTTGTGGGAAACTGCTAAAAAGCATGTGCTTACGTATCCATTTATTCCATACCCTGATTATCCTGCGCAGCGAAAGGCAGAACCTCAACCGGAACCGAAACATTTAAAGACTTCCGTGGCAAACGGTAACCAGTTCACAGCTCTTGTGATGGTGGACAGCGATCGTGTTCGTGTAAGCGAAGCTACGTCGGAACTCAAATCTGACCTTGGAGTTGCTGCTGGAGGGTACAGTCTCAGTTTCGGATCTTCGCGGTATAAGAAGGGTCGGTTTTTTAGCTTGAACTTTTGTTGAAACTTGGATTTTAGTTAAATATGAGCTCATCCACAAAGCGAAAACCGCGGGATTCACCAAAATCAATTCCCGAAATGTGCTTGAGTTTAGCCCGAGTCCGACTTCAACGGTTTTCGTCTCTGTGTTCATCGATGACGGAGTTAACGGTATTTAAAATTCTAAAACTTTGATATTGACGCTTCAGCGCTTCAGAACTACGATCGGTTGCCAACAACTTCCCAATGAAATATGGTGAAAATCTCATTATTGGATGTGATGACCAGGTAAATCTCAAATGTAGCCTTGTTTTAAGCTGGGCCCTTCAAAGGTTCATACTACTTTTGGAGATGAAATTTGGACTGATGTCCGTGGAATCGATTGGTTCCTGAAACTGATTGAACAAAGTGAACGGCAACGTGCAGAACTGGCCGCAATCAAGCAACACTAACTGCGATGATTAACTAAAGCTAATTCAGGTGTTTAACGACGATTTCAAATTGTAATATTCTGAAAAAATGCTAAAATTTTTGAAATAAATTGTATTTAAAAAATTTACAAAATTACGTTAGATGGCCAAAAAATGCTGCCTCATGCTGGAATCGAACCAGCGACCTTCTGTTTACTAGACAGACGCTCTGCCCCTGAGCCAATGAGGCTTGCTGATAGCACCAGCTCAGATCGCTTTTCATCCTTTGACATCATTTTTAACCTTTTACTTTTGGTGAACTGGTCGGAATTATAATTATCTTGTCTAGCAGACACCGTCGTCTGAACACCCAGAGTCACATCTCATTCCTGCCTTCACGAAAAGAGCCGGTCGGTCCAGGCCCAAAGGTCCACACCTCCGCCGCTCCTACGCTCCTAAGGATCTTGTTCCCTTCCCCAGCTTCCAACCCTTCGTCCATTCCACACATCTCCTCAT
>KN167094.1:0-20605 GCA_000757745.1 Steinernema scapterisci
CTGGGCGCCAGTTCTCGGCAACAAAAGGCATGCTCCAGGTTGGGTAAAGCGCGATTTTGTTCCAGTTTTCTGGTGGTTCTGTGTCGTTGCCAGGCGCCGCTGTATCGCGCCTCGTACACGTGACTTTTGACCCCGTTTTGCACTCATTTGCGTGTCCCATCGCGCATGGAATATTCCCTTTGCTGCTTTGAAATCTACAAACACGGTTGAAGCTTTTGGACGGTATTTTGGAGTGTTTGTTCCTTGATTTTCCCCGCGATTTCCCCTTGCATCAGGCACTGATAACGCGCGTTTCTGTGGTCATGATGACGGCTTGCCTAGAGCGCGATTCTCTGTGCAATTGACGTTTCTGTTCAGCTTCCAAGCGCTCCATTTTCGTGTTTCTGTGCTCCCGACTTGTGCCTCCATTCCGCGACCATATCCGTGCTCCGAATCGGGTTTCGGCGCTCGATCTTTCGACGAACATTTTCGTGTGGCTGGATGCGCATCGTTAGCTCCTTAGAGCGCCTGAGTTTCTAGCAAAATCTCCTCAAATTTGCCTAATTTCAGATGGACAACGACGCGTACACCTTGGAGAAGTTTATGGTCGACGTCCGCTGCTGCATCGGCGGCGCTCTCCTCTACGACGACGGCAGCACGCTCGAGAACATCAGCTCGGCGTTCCAGTAAGCTCGTTTTATCCATTTTCTGAAGTTTACATATCCATTTCCAGGGAATGCCTCGGAGAACCGATCGAGCCGCATCTCGCGGAGTTCGGCTATCAAAGCCTGGAGCAATTCCTGTGCTCCGACGAGATGTCCGCGCACGTGGAAATCGAATACGACGAGGGCCTGAGGAACTTCAAGCTCAAGGCCGACCCGAAGATCAACTCAGCCCTGAAGGTCCTCAAGGATACCCACGAGTGCATCCAGAACTCGAAGAAACTCTCGCTCACGGCCAAGACTCCGTATTTCGAGTGAGCGAAGCCGTAGGATCAAGATTCTGAACAGTTCTTTGTCAGCTTTCTGACATTTGTGTTATTGGTGCCATGGAGAATGTGTGAAAATCATAGAATCTCGTATAAATGTGCCTTGGAAACTGTGCTTCACCATTGTTTCGATTTCCCAGCGTGTGAGAGGACCATGAACCGAATCCCCGTGCGCTTCGTGAAGCAAACTTTCGAGCTCGTCCGAGGATACCCGCAAGCTCAGCACGCCTGGCAAGACCTGTCGGGCTACTACTCGGAAGTCTGCGAGTACTTCCTTGAGAACGAGAATCGCAAATGCGTCGATGTTGTCCTACGGGTTTATCCCAGTTCCGATCCTGACAAACTTAGGTTTTATCCGTTCTTTCTGACCATTGGTTACGACGACGACTTTGGCGACGACGACTTTGACGACGAAGACCTTGACGATGAAGACCTTGACGACGAAGATCTTGATTACGAGAACCCAGGATTCCAAGAGTTGACTGCCGAAACGCTTTCCAGGTTGAGGAAAGACGTGATATTTGCCACCTTGTTTGTTATCATCTCTCCTGAAGATAGAGCTGAGCCTGACATCCCTGAAACCACTTGGGACGACGCCGAGTTCCTTAGGATCCTTCAGCTGTCAAAATACTTTGACCACGTTAGCTACAGCAACCATACTACTCATCAGGTCTTTGAGCGACTTAGGGAGCGCAATCTACGTTCTCCCTCGGATCTTCGCATCAAAACTTTGGGCTGCCCGACTTCCGTGGAACTCTTAAGATCCCAAATTGGTAACGGGTATCTAACCGCCATCCGTGTTCCTCAGTTTGACCCTGACCACGTGGAAGAATTCACAACTATCCTGGACCTGTTTTTCTCGTCCGCTTCTCTTCACAGACTGGACTTGAACAGTTCTGAAGACATTGACCAAGTCCTAAAGCTCATATTTGAGTTCTACGTGGCTCTGCCGATAACTCAGGAGGTCAAGGGAAAATTGATTGGCTTTTCATGCGATCGCCATATCCCTGCGACAATCACAGAGAACCCGAAATGGAGAGTCAAAAGAACCGAGTTTGAAGATAGCTATGTGTCTTATTTGGAGATCTGGGACGATGAATCTGGGCGAGGGATTGCAGGGTACGAGGGATCTATCTCATACGTCTATTTGCTCTGATCTTGTTGATACTTGCTATTTGGCTCTGAGGCTTAAATATGAATGCTTTGCTCATTTATAAAATCGGAAAGTCCGTTCAGAATCACAGATATCACTATCACTTCATGGGTTAGCTGGACGCTGACAGATGACGGAGAGTCCTTCAGACCCTTGGCGGCCGGAGTTCTTCCAGTTTCGAGCCTCGTCGACCTAAAAGACACTTTTAGAACACGTCCCTCAACATTCAACCTACCCAGGCACAGGAAGCACCGGAAGCGTCAATCGGATTTCCCGCAGCCCAACGAGTGTAGCTCCAAGGCGTGGAATCCAGCCAAGTCCAGACGTTGTTGATACGCTTCGCTCCAAGCCAGAATTCCTCATGCCACATCATCACGTTCATGTACACAAAGTAGTAGGTCTCATAGTCCGGGAACGAAGCGATGTGACCTCCAAGCTGTTCGCACACTTCGATAGCACCGTCAATAGAGTTGGCCCGTCACCCCATAGTGTAGCACTGACCTCTGAAGAGTCGGCCAGGAGGAGGACATGAGGCTCCAAGGCTGGAGTGGAGAATAGCGAGCCCGAGAAGGGCGACAGAGAGGATCTTCATTCCTGAAAGAGGCAGCGTTAGCTTGGGGAAGGCTTAAGACGTGGTTGTGTAGTTGACTGACTAGGTCGTTTATAAGGTGTCCTTTTATGCAATGTGGATCCTTCTCAGCTGGCGAAAACGTGGCAAACAAAGATAAGAAACGACACAAGGGCTGCAGTTTGAGGAAGAAAGATGCTGATAAGCTGGCTACTTCCGTGTCTTGTGAACTTGTAAACAAGATCGGTTCTTTGATCTGGCTACGTGGAGTGGTTAACGAGCAGTAAGAGTCACGTAGGCACGCCGCCGGAGATGCATGTCGAAGTTGGCTGTCCAGGAGCCCAGTTATTGAAGTTCCAAAGTGTCGTATCTGGGCACGTCCGGATGTTCTTGAGGCGTTGTGCTCCAAGAAACGTCTCCGCACCTGGTGTCATTACATTATCCGTCACGAAATCATAATTTTTATGACTGTGGAATGAAGCGATTTGACTTCCAAGATTTCTGCAAACTTCCACAGTAACGACAAGATAAGAGGGTCTTCATACCTGAACGAGTCCGCGTTAATGGAAGTTTGGGACTGATTGAATGAAAACGTGGATGGCTGGTTAGGTGGTTGATAAGGCGGTCTATGCTGATGGCCACTTCCGCATTCGATCGCCTGACAAACTGTAGCGTGCCTTTAACGCCTCGATCCAGCTGGACAGCTTGGAAGCGGACAAGGAGGTGTGGGAGCGAGAGCAGAACAGGTGACGACGGGACACTGAGGAAACGTGAGCTGTGGAACAGGCTGAACAAGCCTTCCGAATCTGCTCTCTTAACAAGCTTGCGAACAATTATGGTTTTTTGATCAGGCGACCAGGTGAGCAAGCTGTGAAATGAGGCTTCTAGAACCAAGACATGGGTCTCTGTATAAGTCACTTTCGTGTGACTCATACGGAGACTGATAAGCTGGCTACTTCCTGGTGAACTTGTAAACGAGAATCATCTGACCAAACTACGCCAACGGAAGAGAACAACGATGGGTCACGTCGATCTGTCATTGTCAAAGCGCATCAAGGCAAGAAAATCTCTCATTTCCCTACCTGCGAGATCTTTAATTAACTGAACTCTTGGTGAACTCCAGCCGAAATTTGAGTTTTGAATTGGCCTTACGTTAGGTCTTGTGTTTTCTTGTCAGAATTTTTAGAAATAGGAATTATAAATGTGGTCATGGTTTTGAAGAGCACAAGGAAACTAATAAATACGTGCATTTATATCATTCATAGATTAGCAAGGAAAAGATTCATTATAATGCTGATTCGGGCTCAGGCATAAGTAGCAGCACGCTTGCAGACAACGTTAACGTTGCCATTCAGGTGGCAACCAACGTTGTACCAAGTTTTCCCCTCAGTTCCGTAAGTCTGCAAAATCAAGAAAGTTCAGTGAATGTTAGCAACTTCAAGTTTACCAAGGCACAAATGCTCTCGTTACTTTGGTCTGGCTTTCCAGCATACCAGTTGCTGAAGTTCCAAGGGGTCGTGTCCAGCCAAGTCCAGAGGTAATTGAACCGTCTGGCTCCAAGCCAGTACTGTTTGTTCACCTTGAAGATGGAAGCTAAAAGAAAAGCGTAGGTCTGACGATCTGGGACCGAAAGAAGGTGACTGTTAAGATTTGTGCAAATCTTAATAGCAGCATCCAGGTTGTTCGCGCCTTGCATGCTATCCTTGAAACACTGATCTTCAAAACGCATCCAACCGCCTGGGCAGGTAGGAACTGGAGGAGGACGTGTGGGAGCGGCGGTAGGGCACGCGGGACATGTTCGAGCAGCCAAAGTGGTGAGGATGGTGGACAACGGACCTTGAGTGGTCGGGCATTCCTGGGCTAGAGACTTATTTTAGTTTTTCAAGGAGTAGGACACTTGCCGATTGGAGATTCGCACACAAAGGGAAACTGCTCACGGCAGTTTTTGGGTGCCCAGGTTCCGAAGTCCTTGATGACGGCTCCACAGTCACCCTGACCAGTGACACCTTTGTCCCAGTTCTCGTAGTTCCATGGACTTGAGTCCGTCCAGCGCCAACTTGCTTCATCCCTTCGGGTGGCTCCAATCCAATAATCGGTCACGGTGTTGTCGAAGGACATGTAGACAGAAGCTGATATCACGCTTTAGTTTTCATCCCCACAAACCCCAACTTACCTTCGACATTCCCGTTGTCATCAGCGTTGTCCACGGAAGCCAGATGGCCGCCGAACGAAGCACAGAACATTTCAGCTTCGTTGAAGCTAAGGCGCAATGGGACGTATTTGAAGCACTTGGTGCTATCTTGACTTGGAAACGTAGCCCGAGGACACGTGGCTCCAAGGTTCAGCTGTACAGTGGCGAGCCCTAGAAGGGCGGCAAAGACGATCTTCATGTCTAAAGATCCAGCGTTAGTACGAGGCAGGAACTCAAGACTGGCTGGTAGACAAACTGATAAGGCTCTCTTTTATGCAATGCGGCTCCGTGTCGGCTGGCGAAAACGTGGCAAACAAAGATAAGAAACACCGCAAAATCTGTAGTTTGGTGTGGAATGAGACTTCCGTGCTACTTCCGTGTTCAAACTTCTAACCGAGCGGTAAACATTATCAGTTCTGTGATCAGGCCACGTCAGCCAAAGAAAGGGAGACCCGTGCTGGTCACGTAAGCTTGTCGACGTCAAAACGTTTTGTGGCATGGAAATCTCGAAGAACCGTTGAAGTAAGGCTTTGAAAATGGTCTTTAGAACTGCCTTTGTCAAATACACATTTAGGGAAAATGAATGGAAGTTCCGACAGACCAAGAGTTCAATCGATCGCAGGTCTTAAGGCTAAGCCAAAGGAGATAGGTCACTCTTTTATTGGCACTTGGAGAGAGCATTTTCTTGCTTTGTCCGTCTTTCACGGCGGCATGCATACGTGACCCTGATTGCTGAATCTCTGCAGCTGACGTGGCCTGATCAGACGTTTCTTGTTTACAAGGTTGTCAGGAGATTGAACACGGAAGTAGCCAGACGCTACCTCAAACTACAGTTCTTGCGCCGTGTCTTATCTTTGTTTGCCACGTTTTCACCAGCCGAGACAGAGCCGAATTGCATAAAAGGGCACCTTATCAGCCTGTTAGTCAGTCAACAACGTCTTGAGTCTCTTCTTCCTAGTAACGCTGAGTCTTTCAGGTATGAGGACCGTCTTGATCGCCCTTCTCGGGCTCGCTATTCTACACCCCAGCCATGGAAACAAGTGTCCCCGTGGATCCTTTGAAAGCCAAGATGGAACCAGGTGCTTCAAATACGTCCCAATACGCCAAACCTTCAACGAAGCTGAATTCTTCTGTGCCTCCTTTGGCGGCCACCTGGCTTCCGTGGACAGCGCTGAAGACGATGGAAATATCGAAGGTAAACTGAAGTCTACAAATTAATCCTAAAACTATAATTTTCAGCCGCCGTCCACTTGTCTCTCGACAACTCCGTGAAAAAATTTTGGATTGGAGCAACCCGAAAGGACGGAGGAATCTGGCGCTGGAACGACGGAAGCCAATGGAACTACGAAAACTGGGACAAGGACGCCGCTGGCCAAGGAGACTGCGGAGCTGTCATCAAGGACTCCGGAACCTGGTCGCCCCAAAACTGTCAGGAGCAGTTCACCTTCGTTTGTGAATCCAAACTTGGTAGGTCTCTAGCTCTTTCAAAGAAACAATCGTTATTTTCAGGTCAGGAATGCCCGACCACCCAAGCTCCGCCGCCCACCTTGGCTCCTCCAGTCCCCACCTGTCCAGCCGGATGGAAACGTTTCCGGAACCACTGCTTCATCGTATCATCTGAAAGACCAAAATCGTTTGACGCTGCGATTAAGGTCTGCGAAAATCTTGGAGGTAACCTCGCTTCGTTCCCTGATCAGCCGACTTATGACTTCGCCACCACTCTTCTGGACCGCAGCCGATCGTACTACTGGACTGGAGGTCAGAGACACAACGGTTTCTTCTGGTATTGGCAGGATACGTCTCCTTGGACGTTCAGTAACTGGTATCCTGGACTTCCGTCGAAAAGAGATCTGTTTGACTGCGCTAGAGTAAGATTGTCTTTGCGTGTTTAAAGTTTAAAACTTTTTTTAGATAACTACTGCTCCGCCATTCTACTGGACGCAATCCCATTGCGCACTAACTACTGGTGAAAGTGTCCTGTGCAAGCGTCCCGCTACCTTTCCCTGAAACAGATCATTTACTGTCGTGTACTGCACTTTGAAAGTGTCTCAGCAATAAATGTTGGATTAACGTTTTGAGATAGTGGTTTGTGTTTTGTGTTTTATACAACCCACACCGCCTCTCGTGTCCAACCAAGTCGAGAAGTACTAAAGCGTTTGGCTTCAAACCAGAACTGCTTCGACTGAAAACTGTAAGTTTGGCGATCTGGAACTAAAAATGACGTGACCAAGAGCAGATTCCAATTGAAACAGTGAGACTTTTGGCGTCCTGTACAGGAGCCATATGAATCTGGTCTTTAAAAGGCAGCTTGAGGTAGAAAGGGACCGATGGCCTGAGGTGCCACCGTCAATTAGTTTGACTCTCCGGTCTACTCGAAGACATCATTTAGAAGTTAAGTGCAGCTTGCCCGATTACAACGAATCATTCCAAGAGGCTTCCAGAATTCCATTCCATTTATAAAATAAGAGAATGATTTAAGAAACATTGATTCCATTTCACAATTACACAGCCGAGCGCTGGCAAACGACAAGGATTCGCAGTACCCCAGTCGTTCTGCATATGGAGTCAAACCAGTATCTTTCATTATTCGCCCAGGCGCAGATGTACTGTGCATCTGGCCTCGGTCTTCCAGTAGCCCAGTTACTGAAGGTCCAAGGTGTCGAATCCAACCACGTCCAGACGTTGTTGATGCGCTTTGCTCCTAGCCAGAAGTTCATACCAGAATCCACTACATTAGCTGTCACGAAGTCATACGTTTGACGATCGGGGAACGAAGCCATGTGACCACCCAAATTTTCACAAAGTTCGATTGATTCGTCCAGTGTTCTGGCTCCTTGAGGTGCCTGGATGAAGCATTCGGTCCTGAAACGTTTCCAACCGGACGGGCAAGAAGGAGTGGGTGGGCTGGTTACGATGGGGCAGGGTTGACACGTAGTTGGAGCCAATGTGGTAATAATAGTCGATGGTGGAGCTTGAGTGGTTGGACATCCGAGAACTATAAAAGCCATTAGCACTTTAACGGAATTGCAGACTTACCAATTTTTGATTCACAAACAAAGGTGAACTGCTCCTGACAGTTTTGGGATAACCAGGTCCCGGAGTCCTTGATAACAGCTCCACAGTCTCCCTGACCAGCTGCGCCTTCATTCCAGTTCTCGTAGTTCCATTGGCTTCCGTCAATCCAGCGCCAGATTCCTCCGTCCTTTCGGGTCGCTCCGATCCAAAAATGCTTTGCGGAGTTGTCGAGTGACATGTGGGCGGTGGCTAAGATTGAGATTCTATGTTTCTTCAAATATTTTGTGGTTACCTTCAACCATTATGTTGTCATCGGCGTTGTCCACTGAAGCCAGGTGACCGCCAAACGAAGCACAGAAGAATTCAGCTTCTTTGAAGGTCTGTCGTACTGGGACGTATCTGAAGCACTTGCTTCCATCCTGACTGGGAAAGGATCCAGGGGGACACGTTGCTCCAAGGTTCGGCTGTAGAATGGCCAGACCCAGAAGGACGGCAAAGGTGGTCTTCATGCCAAAAGATGCGGCGTTACTGGGAAGAAGAAACTCAAAACGTGGTTGACTGGCTAGCAGGCTGATAAGGACCCCTTTTATGCAATTTGGCTTCTTTTTGACTGTCGAAGACGTGGCAAACAAAGGCCACAAAAGCTGTAGTTATATGCTTTGTCGGTGACATGCCCATGTGACATGCGTACTTCACCCAGATTGTTCACTCCCGTTGACGTAGAATGGTCAAAACACAATTCAGAACACATATTACCAGAACACAAGCAAAAGGTGACCAATCTACCGTCAACAACAGCTTTCACGGCGTTTTGTTTGCTACGTCTTCGCCAGTTAAAAATCAGCCGAAATGCATAAAAGGACATCTTTTCAGCCTGCTGGTCAGTCGACATACTCTTGTGTTCCGTCCTCCTAACAACGATGGCTTTTTAGGTATGAAGACCGACTTCGCCGCCCTTCTCGTGCTCGCTATTCTGCACTTCAGCCTTGGAGCAACGTGTCCCCGTGGAGCCTTCCCCAGCCAGGATGGAAGCAAGTGTTTCAAATACGTCCCCGTACGACAGACCTTCAACGTAGCCGAATTCTTCTGTGAGTCTTTTAGCGGACACCTGGCTTCTGTAGACACCTTGACCGACAATGAAATAATTGAAGACAAACGCAAACTCATTGAAGAAGACAAAATTTTGATTTTAGCCGTTGTCCACTTGTCTCTCGGCAACTCCGCAAAGCATTTTTGGATTGGTGCCACTCGTAATTCACATCGCTTCATTCCCCGATTGATTTTGTGACAACTAATATCATGAAATCTACGGAGATTTACTTCATTGGAGCCAAGCGTATCAATATGGTTTGGACATGGTTGGATTCGTCACCTTGGAACTTCAGCCGCTGGGCTAAGGAAAATCCGGTTGCAGTAGAAGGTTATATCAGGCTTGAATCCAGTCAAATTCAGCCATCAGAAACTTCTCGTAACTCCAGCGACAAGTGACCTCAAAACAAAACGCAGAATTAAGGCGGCGCAGGCAGTTCTAATACCTGAACAAGTCAAAGTCAAAAAGAACAACAGCTTCACTACGTTGTTGACCTGTAGCTGATAACAGCTAGCTGATAAGAAGACCTTTTCTGCACTTTTGCTCCCTATGAGGTTGGTCATACGTGACAAACAGAGATAAGCAACGTCCCTTGTACTGTACTTTGATGTATGACTGGTTTTAAACAAGCATTTATTGTCATTAGAGTCATTAGAATCAGTGACGATTCCAGCTTAAGGATAAGTAGCAGGACGCTTGCAGATGATATTGATGTCGATAGGCACCTTGCAGAGGAAGTTGAACCATGTTTTTGCCGGTCCTGTAGAGATCTGCAAAAGAGAAATTAGCTTAAAGTTTGGAACGGCAAATTTACCCAAGCGCAGTTGTAATTGGACGTTTGCTTGGGTTGCCCACGAGCCCAGTAAGTGAACCTCCAAGGAGTCGAGTCCAGCCAAGCCCAGATGTAATTGCGACGTTCAGCTCCAAGCCAGTACTGTTTCGACTTGAAAATGGAGCTGTACAGGAAAACGTAGGTTTCGAGATCCGGGACTGAAAGAACGTGGCCTCCAAGGTCGTCGCAGATTTTGATCGCTGCAGTAAGGCTCTTGGCGCCCTGTCCAGGATCCTTGAAACACTGGTTTTTGAAACGTTGCCATCCGGAGGGACAGGTTGGGGCTGGGAGATCAACAGCAGCAGAGAGATCGGAGCGCGGAATAGCTCCAAGACTGCTGTGCAGAAGCATGAGTCCTAGAAGGGCGGCGAAGACGGTCCTCATTCCTGAAACGTTCAGGGTTACTGGGTTCCGCTAGCTGTCAGCGGACTGATTGGTACTTTGATATGGTGGCTTTTTATGTAATTTCGTTCCTTCTAAGCTGGCGAGTACGTCGCAAGCAAAGATAAGAAACGCTGCAAAGTTGGTGAGATTAGCTGCAAAGTTGGCGAGAGAAAGTCGTAATAAAACGGTCGCTTCCTGCAGGTTTGTTAACAACATTCGTTTCGTGATTAACGTTGCCACGTCAATAGAGTCGAAAGAGCGAAAAGGAAGAGGTGGAAAATTCCATCAGCCTAAGAGTTCAAAGGTTTTTGAGTAGCCAGTGTATTATACCCTATTTGCATTAAACGGCAGCATCAGTGGTGTTCTTATCTTTGATTGCCACGTCACGTCCACTTTAGCATGTGATGGAAGCCCAAGGGAAGCCCCACCGTCGTCAGTTCTTACCGTCGTCACCTGTCACAACTCGTTCTTCAGTTCCCACCTGCCCAGTAGGATGGAAAGGCTTCAGGAGTTGACGCTCTTAGAAGGATTAAAGTAGGTATGAATAAGTAACGCTGAATTTCGTAGTGTTCTGGGATGTGAGGATGGTCTTGGGAGGAGGACAGTCTTTGCCGCTCATTTAGGACCAGTCATTTTGCACTTCAGTCTTGCACTCCTACTTTTCACGGATCAACCGGACGCTGACAGATGACGGAGAGTCCTTTAGACCCATGGCAGCCTGAGTTCTTCCAGTTTCGAGCCTCGTCGACCTAAGGAAACACTTCTGGAACCTAGTCCAATATAGCAAGCTTACCCAGGCACAGGAAGCACTGGAAGCGTCAATCGGATTTCCCGCAGCCCAACGAGTGTAGCTCCAAGGCGTGGAATCCAGCCAAGTCCAGACGTTGTTGATACGCTTTGCTCCTAGCCAGAATTCTGCATGCCACATCATCACATTCATGTACACAAAGAAGTAGGTCTCTTGGTCGGGGAACGAAGCGATGTGACCTCCAAGCTGTTCGCACACTTCGATGGCACCGTCAAGAGAGTAGGCACTTCTCCCCATACTGTAGCATTTGTCTCTGAAGAGCTTCCATTCGAATCGGCCAGGAGGAGGACACGAGGCTCCTAGACTGGAGTGGAGAGTTGCGACAGTTCCCCTCTCGCATTCAAAAATTGGAGATGAAAAGTAGAGTTTGCGCGTTCATGGTATAAGCCTCAGACACAAATTTACAGCAATTTACAGCAGAGTTGGCTAAACAACAATTCTACAGTCTCTCACACCTCAGATCAGGCCACGTCACCTGAAGATTACGAGCAAAGACTGAAGATTCACGTAGTCACTGCGAAAGACTGTAAAAGAACATGAAAATAATGAAACATGCTCATTTATAAATCATTGAGAGACATATCCACTTATAGATATTACTCCCACATTTACAGGACAGCAGGACGCTGGCAGATGGTGTAGAGTGTGACCCCCTCAGCAGCTTTGCAAGTGGAGCTCTGCCAAAATCTGTCCTTGTTAATCTGAAAGCAAGATGTGAAATCGTTTGTAGTTGGCAAGTTTACCCAGGCGCAAATGGTAGCTGGCGAATCACTCGGGTATCCAGCAGCCCAGTTGGTGAAGTTCCAAGGTGTCGAATCCAACCAAGTCCAGACGTTGTTGATGCGCTTAGCTCCAAGGAAGAAAATGTCACCATACTTCATGACATTGATCTTCACAAAATCATAGGTTTGAAGATTGTGGAAAGAGGCCATCTGACTCCCAAGATTTTTACAAATCTCTATGGAAGCGTCAAGGGTCTTCGCAACCTGCGATGGCTGAGCGAAGCACTGTTCTTTGAAACGTTTCCATCCATCCGGGCAAGCGGAGACAGGTGAAGGAGTGGTTGGAGCGACAGTGGGACAAATGCACTTCGGGCAACTGGGACAAGTCGGTTGAAGCAGTGTGGTGAGGATTGTGGACGGTGGTGCTTGGGTTGCTGGACATTCCTGGGCTAACCTCAGCAGTTATCATAATGATAGGATCTGAAGCTTACCGATGTGTAATTCACAGACAAACGTAAACTGCTCAAGGCAGTTTCGAGGTGCCCACGTCCCAGAGTCCTTGATAACAGCTCCACAGTCGCCCTGACCAACGGCGCTCAGGTCCCAGTTCTCGTAGTTCCACGAGCTTGCATCGGTCCAGCGCCAGGTTTCTCCATTTCTTCGGGTCGCCCCGATCCAAAAGTCTTTCACAGTTATATCCAGTGACATGTAGACTGCGGCTGAAATCAAGGCTTCATCCCCTTTGATTTTAAGCCCTTCATTACCTTCGATCATTCCATTGTCGTCAGCGTTGTTCACGGAAGCCAAATGACCGCCTACAGAACCACAGAAGAGTTCAGCTTCGTTGAACGAATGACGCAGCGGAACGTATTTGAAGCACTTGGTACCATCCTGGTTGGGAAATGTAGTCCTGGGACACGTGGCTCCACGGCTGGAGTGTAGAATGGCCAGCCCGAAAAGAGCGGCGAAGATGGTCTTCATACCTAAACGAAGCACCGCTATTGAAGACATATGACTCAGAACGTTATTGACTGATTATACGGCTGATAAGGTGCTCTTTTATGCAGTTTGACTCGCTGTAGGCTAGCGGACACGTGGCAACCGTTGATAAGAGAGCACATTTATGGCACGGCTTGAGGTAGAAGGAGCGCGATAAATTGGTGACGTCGGTATTTCATCTTCCGATAGGCAACAAATGTGGCTTGATCAAGCCATGTCAGTCACAGAAAACGCGCGTTGTCATCTTCTGGTGTCATCATGATATTCACAAATTGGTAAGTTTGACGTCAAAACGTCAAATGATTTGATCCCTTAAAGCGTGTGAATGTGGCACTGGTGCCTTCAACGGCTGGACAGCTTGTAAGTGGACAAGGAGTTGTGGGAGCGAGAGCAGAACAAGTCACGATGAGACACTGAGAAACGTGACGGGGACGGCTGTGGAACAGGCTGAACAGATCTTCCTTATTCGATCTCTTAACAAGCTTGCTAACAACTATCAGGCGACCAGGTAACAGGTAACCAAGCTGTGAAATGAGGGTTCTGGAACCAAGGCACTTCCAATTCCCACGAAAAGACATTAACCCTGTCTACAGCAGCCTAACGTTTAAGTCCAGTACCTCAAGTCTTTTTCGGTGTGCTCCACGGATTGTTTGGAATAAGACAAGGTTGAGTTAGATGCGAGTGTTTATTGCTGAAGCACGTATTGAGTGCAAACCATAAAAGAATCACATTGTCACAGATCACATTATTTTAGGTATATGAAGCGGGGCGCTTGCACAGATAGTCAAAAGCAGTATTCAGTTCGCAAGCGACAGCCTGCCAATAGAATGGCGGAAAAGTAGACATCTAAAAATTGTAACGGCACATTAGACTTTTAGGAAAGACTAATTTATCATGATGCAGTTTTTGTTGTTTTCGGAAAGTCTTTCTGGACGCATGTTACCAAACTTCCAAAGAGTCGTATCCCTCCAATACCACTGGAAACCGTTGTGTCTTTCAGCTTCAAGCCAGTACCACGGTTGGTTGCGGTCCAAAAAAGTTGTGACAAACTCAAAAGTCGCCTGATCAGAAATCGAAGCAACGTTGGCATCGAGATATAAGCAATAGAGGACAGCATCGCTGTATGTCTTAACCTTCCGATCTCCCGTTTTGAAGCACTGCTGCTCAAAACGCGTCCATCCGGCTCGGCAGGTAGGGAGAATTCAGCTTGGTAGGTGAATCTTGCGAGGTCAGACGTTCATGAGCTATAAAAACAATTGAAACTATTAGAGAACCTAAAGCGTACCCAGTTTGGTTTCACAAATGAAGGTGTACTGCTCCTGACAGTTTTGGGGTGACCAGGTCCCGGAGTCTTTGATGACCGCTCCACAGTCGTCCTGCCCAACGACACACTTGCCACTGTTCTCGTAACTCCAGCGACAAAGCCAAGTCAAAACAAAACGCAGAATTAAGCCGGCGCAGGCAGTTCTTATACCTGAACAAGTCAAGGTCAAAGAGCAAAGCAGTTTCACTACGTTTTTAACTGGTTCACAGCTGGTGCTAGCTGATAACAAGACCTTTTCTGCACTTTTGCTCCCTCTGAGGTTGGTCATACGTGACAAACAGAGATAAGCAACGTCCCTTGTAACTGCACTTTGATGTATGAAGAGAATGGCTGACCAATGGGAAAGCGAATTTTGGTTTTAATCAAGCATTTATTACATGAGTGATTAGCATCAGTGACGATTCCAGCTTAAGGATAAGTTGCAGGGCGCTTGCAGATAATATTGATGTCGATAGGCACTTCGCAGAGGAAATTGAACCATGTTTTTGCCGGACCCGCAGAGATCTGCAAAATAGAACTGAGCTCAAAGTCTGGAGCAGCAAGTTTACCCAAGCGCAGTTGTTATTGGTCGTTTGCTTCGGTTGCAAACGAGCCCAGTGAGTGAACGTCCAAGGAGTTGAGTCCAGCCAAGCCCAGATGTAGTTGCGACGTTTAGCTCCAAGCCAGTACTGCTTCGACTTGAAAACGGAGCTGTACAGGAAAACGTAGGTTTGGAGATCCGGGACTGAGAGAACGTGGCCTCCAAGGTCGTCGCAGATTTTGATCGCTGCAGTAAGGCTCCTGGCGCCCTGTCCAGGATCCTTGAAACACTGGGTTTCGAAACGTTGCCATCCGGAGGGACAGGTTGGGGCTGGGAGATCAACAGCAGCAGAGAGATCGGATCGCGGAATAGCTCCAAGCCTGGTGCGCAGAAGGATGAGTCCAAGAAGGGTGGCGAAGACGGTCTTCATTCCTACAACGTTTAGGGTTTCCGCAAGCTGTCAACGTAGTTGACTGATTGGTACCTTGATAAGGTGGCCTTTTATATAGTTTCGCTCCTTCGCTTGCAAGTACGTGGCAAACGAAGATAACAAACGCTGCAAAAGTGGCGGGAGAAAATCGTGATAAATCGGTCGCTTCCGGCAAAACTGCAATGAACATTCGTTTCCTGATAAGCCGCGTTAACCGGAGAGCGAAATGGAAGAGGTGGAAAATTCCATCAGCCTAAGAGTTCATTTGATCAAAGTTTGCGTGGTCAGAGTCTGACACTCTAAACCTCTCAAATTACACCAATTCATAACAATTGCAGATTTTCCAGGGTTGGCTTTACACACGAACAACATTTTTGACCAGCGGCGCCCTTGACCCAGATCTGGCAGTTTAGGAAGCTTGCACAAATCACCTAATTAGTCTATACCAAGCTAACTGAAGATGTGAATACATGGGACACATTATTTGTGCTCACTTATTGGAAAACTCATTAAGACCAGTTTGAGGAAATAAAGCCAGACGTTGGCAGATGATGTAAAGTGTGTTAAGTCCATCACAAACAGAGATCTCCCAAAGTCTCTTCATGGCTGGTGACGACGTGGCAAACAAAGATAAGAACGTGCATTTACGGCACGTTTACGGCACGATTGAAATCGCTGAATGATTTGGTGTGACTACGTTTGCCACCCTGCTTGACCTCGCTATTGACCTATGTGTCGCCTAGCTACTTATCCCAGCCGGAGCTTTAACAATGCCAAGATTTCAGCGATGGCGAGAAGCAGAACACATTTATCACAACAGCAAAGTTAGCATAATACGGACTTTGAGAGCCGGAGAAAACCCACTCCGGCTTACGGAAAAGTAGCAGGACGCTTGCAGATGATACTGATGTCGATAGGCACCTCGCAGAGGAAGTTGAACCAAGCTTTTCTTGGGCCCGTAGAGATCTGAAACAGAGAACTAAACTGAAAGTCTGTAGCAGTAAGTTTACCCAAGCGCAGTTGTTGTTGGACGTCTGCTAGGGTTGCCCAGGAGCCCAGTTAGTGAAGCTCCAAGGAGTCGAGTCCAGCCAAGCCCAGATGTAATTGCGACGTTCGGCTCCAAGCCAGTACTGCTTCGACTCGAAAACGGAGCTGTACAAGAAAACATAGGTTTGGAGGTCCGGGACTGAGAGGACGTGGCCTCCAAGGTTGTCGCAGATTTTCACAGCTGCCGTAAGGCTCTTGGCGGGCTGTCCAGGATCCTTGAAACACTGGTTTTCAAAACGATGCCATCCGGAGGGACAGGTTGGGTCTGGGAGATCAGCAGCAGCAGAGAGATAGGAGCGCGGATTAGCTCCAAGACTGCTGGGCAGAATGATTAGCCCTAAAAGGGCGACGAAGACGGTCCTCATTCCTATAACGGGTTTCCGCAAGCTGCAAACGTAGTTGACTCATTGGTATCTTGATAAGATGGCCTTTTATGTAATTTGGCTCCTTCTAAGCTTGCAAGTACGTGGCAAACGAAGATAACAAACGCTTCAAAGTTGGCGAGAGAAGTAGAGCGATAAGGTGGTCGCTTCGGGCAGGCTTGTAAACAACTTTCGTTTCCTGATTAACGTTGTCACGTCAATGAGCGAAAGAGCGAAAGGGAAGCGGTGGGAAACTCCATCAGCCCAAGAGTTCATTGGATCAAAGTACTTTGAGGCGAAGATTCAGAAGATCGAACCCGGAAATAGCCCGTGTATCAGGCTCCTTTTACACTGGACTGCAGCATTCAAGGGCTTCTTATCTTTGATTGTCACGTCTCCGCCACTAGAGAACTTTCAAACAGCATAAAAGGTACTTTAGTCCCTACGTGCAAGACCACCGTTGCTCCATCGTCGTCAGTTCTTACCACTTTGGTATCCACATCTCATCCTTCAGTTCCCATTTGCCTACTAGGATGAAAACGCTTCTGGAATTGATGCTCTTAGAAGGATCTTGGATAGCCTTATGAGATATGAGGATAGTATCGGGGGAAGGACAGCCTTTGCCGCAAACTTCAGCCCTGCACTACACAGACTTATTTTGCGGATCGTTTTAGCTACAGTCCAAGAGCTTCTCTATGACTAAACATCACTGATGGGTCATTAAAGTAACAGCGTTATCACTCGTGTCTTATTAGAAACTGTGTCACCGATGTGCAATCTTATCGCTGTTTGCCACTGTGTCATTATTGTGAGCCAACTAGAGACTGCATAAAAGGAGACCTTATCTACAAACTGTCAGAACACATATCATGTGCTTGGGACTGACTCTTTGTTCTTCCAGGTGTGAGAACTCTCTTCGCCGCTCTTCTAGGGCTGGCCCTTCTTTAATCAACCCATGGAGCTGCCTGTCCTCCTGGATCATTCCCAAGCCAGGATGGCTCCAAGTGCTTCCAGTACGTCCCGTTGCGCCTCAGCTTTAACAGCGCTCAGAAATTCTGTGGATCGTTCCTTCTGTGGACAATGCTAACGACAACGGAGCGATTGAAGGTGACCAGGCTTCATTGGGAAAGTCTAACTTTGTAGTTTCAGCGGCTGTGTACATGTCCTTTGATAGCTCTGTGACCGATTATTGGATCGGAGCTACCCGAAAAGATGGTGGAATCTGGCGCTGGACAGACTCAAGCCCATGGAACTACGAGAATTGGGACAACAGCGTCACTGGTCAGGGCGACTGTGGAGCTGTCATCAAAGACACTGGTTCCTGGACGCCTCGAAACTGCCTTCAGCAGTTCACATTTGTCTGTGAATCAACTATTGGTATGTTTCAGTGTCATTTAAAGTCGTTCAAAGACCCATTCTAGTGCTGGACTCTCGGTCTACCCTAGCTCCCCCATCTACGATTCTCGCCACACTAGCTGTTCCAACATGCCCAGCATGCCCTCACTGTCCTGTCGTCACCTGTCCTACCGTCGGGCCCACAGCTCCTCCGCCAGTTTTCTCTTGTTTATCTGGATGGGCTAGTTTCAGGGACCAGTGCTTTAAGGATCCCGGGCAGGCAACAAAAGGACTTGATGCTGCCATTGAAATCTGCAAAAAGCTAGATGGTCACGTCGCTTCAGTTCCCGATCGTCCCACTTATGACTTCATCCTGACTCAGCTGAAATCCGGTCAAACTTACTGGCTTGGGTCAAAAAGCTTCAACAACATCTGGACTTGGTTGGACACGACTCCTTGGACCTTTAGTTACTGGGCTGCGGGAGAGCCGACATTTAGCATTCCCAGTTTCACCTGCGCTGCGGTAAGGTTCGACTTTGATTGGTGGCCACTTGTTCTCTTTAGATTGGATCGTCTAGACTTTGGTACAACTATCCCTGCCACTCAGACACTGCAAGAAGCGTCATCTGCAAGCGACGTGCCAGGATCTTGTGAAGGCGTAATCATTAGAAATCGTTATCGTTGGGATCCAAACCGTTGAGCTTAAAAATAAACTTGTCCTCTAGAGCTGATTGCTAAATTGACAGCTTAAATCAGAGCAACCTAGGCTTTTGAAGCGAGCTTTCTGAGTTATGGCTATTATGCTGACAGTGCCTACATCACAATGCTTAAATTCACGTTTCTAATCAGAACATGGAAATTTCCTATACCTTGGTCAAAAGTTAAACCAGGACGTTACAGTTTTATAGGTTTGTTGACTATTCAACTCCCTTTATCACCATGACATCGCCTCCGGAGTCACATGTCACCCTTTTGAACTCTCAGCTAACAGCTCACATGGCGCGGTCCTTATCGTGTTTGCCACGTTTCAGCCATTTCAGTAAGACTACATAAAACCGTGACCCGTTCAGCCTTATCACTTTAACAGAGCGAGTTCAGTGCCTGTGAATAACGCTCGTTGTTCCAGGTATGAAGACCGTCTTCGTCGCCCTTCTAGGGCTCGCCATTGTACACTCCAGCAGAGCCGCTTGTCCCAAAGCGACTTTTCCCAGTGAGGATGGCAACAAGTGCTTCCAATACGTCCCTCTCCGTCTGAGCTTCAACGACGCTGAAACTTTCTGTGGCATGTTTAATGGTCATCTGGCTTCCGTGGATAGCTTGAGCGACAACGAGATCATCCAAGGTAACTGGGAAACGCTAGGAAATGGGGAATAAGGGTTTACGTTCAGTCGCCGTCTACCTGTCTTTCGACAAAACCGTGGTCGATTACTGGATCGGAGCCACCCGAAAGGATACTGCAGGAAACTGGCGTTGGGTCGACGAGACTCCATGGAACTACGAGAACTGGGACCCAGCCGCTCCTGGCGCTCAGGGCAACTGTGGAGCTGTCATCAAAGACACCGGGAACTGGATTCCTCGGAAGTGTCTTGAGCAGTTCCCGTTCATTTGTGAAACACTCCCTGGTATGCTGCTTATCCTATTGAAGAGTTCACGTGGCTTTCAGTTCCGGAATGCCCAACAACCCAAGCTCCGCCATCCACACTACTCACCACACTGGCTCGTACCACCTGTCCAGCCTGTCCCACCGAGGCCCCTGTCACGTGCCCTAAGTGCCCCGTCGTCACCTGCCCTACCGCCGCTCCAACGACTGCTGCTCCAGTCCCAACTTGCCCCACCGGATGGAAACGCTTTGAGAACCAGTGTTTCTACATCTCGCCCCAGACCACAAAGAACCTCGACGGGGCAGCTCAAACTTGCAGGAACAATGGAGGCCAGGCAATCTCAATCCACGACCTCAAAACGAACGCTTTCCTCTTGACTCTCATGGACAAGACTCAGCTTTATTGGCTTGGGGCTAAACGCGTCAATAACGTGTGGACCTGGGTGGACACGACTGCTTGGGACTTCAGTAGTTGGGCTCCAGGAGAACCGTCGAATCAGGCTCCTTTCAACTGTGCCTTGGTAAGCATTTAGATAGATCTCAAAAGTAAGAAGAGAGTGTTTAGTTTGGTGCGTCCAACGGAAAGTGGTACAACACCGAATGTCAGCTAGATGAAGAGAATGGCGTCATCTGCAAGCGTCCGGCCACAATGCCTTGAACTTGGTCATTCATTTTTACCTATTGCTGGGCCGCTGAATAAACTTGTTCTGGCTTTGACTGAGCTGTTCTTAAGCCAAATGACCTTTTTGATTAAACCTTGAGCACTTCTTTCTTGAGTTAATCGTTGGTGGTAAGCTCGAATGACCTTTAAATGAACACGTGGAACATTCCTGTTCCGTGGAAGTACGAGAACTGGGATAAGAACGCCGCGGGTCTCGGCGACTGTGGAGCTGTCATCAAAGACATTGGGACCTGAGAGGCTCGAAATTGCGGGAAACCGTTCACCTTCGTCTGCGAATCGTCAGTTGGTAAGTCATAAGAGACTCTTAAAGTAGCACTGTATCGTATAGCTCCGGAATGTCCAACCACCCAAGCTCTGCCGTCAACTGTCGTCACCACGTTGGCCCCTCACACGTGTCCAGTTTGCCCTACCACCGCTCCGACAACACCTCCTCCAGTCCCCACGTGCCCAGATGGATGGAACCTCTTCCGGGACCAGTGCTTCATCGTGACCTCATATGCGACAAAAATCATCAAGGAAACAATTGAAGTCTGCGCAAAACTCGATGGCCACGTGGCTTCATATCCGGATAGGGAG